>JAGFPH010001573.1:119492-141585 GCA_018207615.1 Philaenus spumarius
AGGCCTAACCTCAAAACTCAATAATCCAATATTTATTATTGAAATCATAGCCCTGCTTTTAATCGAGCTTTAGCTCGGTCTCCTGCTACTATTATTTTAACCACAAGTCACTTAGAAATTAATTTTTCAATACACTCACTAAATTGTATTAATTTAGACTAAGTATGTATTTATATACTAAAATCAAGCATTGTTCGGTCCATTAGTTATACATATAAACAATACAAGCATATACGACACTAGCATGCACATTCATACAGAACTTAATGCTTATACAAAATATAAACCAGTCAAAAAGGAAATATATAAAAACATTAATTTGTATTTCTAAAAATGTTCTTCGGTATTATCTATTAAATAAACTCATTCTATCAAAAAGGCGCTTATTGAACTAGCAGTTACAATATACACCAGCAATTGGTTAAACACGGTGTCGGTCTGGCCCAAGGTCACTAGTTAGTAAAATAATAGTTTAATTATTACAAAAAATTATTATTGAGTCGACTGAAGATAGCCAAACTAGTAGGATGTATGCAGACAATACAAATATATTTATTTTAACCGTTTTAGTAAATTCAGTGATTATAATATTTATAAAGAAAATTTTTTTAAGTGTATATTGTGTTTACGTGTTTGTGTTTTTAATATGTGAAGTTTGTGTTCATGACGAGAGCAAAGCCTGACGATGTCTCTGTGAAGAAGAAACGGCCGTAGCTAATAACAATCAAATAGGATTATTTAAACAGACCAAAAAAAGGTAAATACCATAAATAAAAAATTATTACAAAAAATTATCACAAAAAATTGTTTAATAGGCCTACATATATTTTTTTTTTAAATGAGGTGACTTGTACGACGAAACATACATCTTTCATGGTAGCGCGGCGTTTTTGTACTATAATGACGTCACTGGACAGGGAACGGTGCGAGGGGTTTGAGTTTGTTTACATGACTATGAGGCAACCTTTACTATCTAGTGACCTTGGGTCTGGCCTGGTCGGCGCGGAGATCGCCGAGGGCCCAGGCCGGTAAGGATTTAAAAGCGCCCGCGTGGCCCTTCAGAAAACAATAATAAAATTATAGAGTTCAACATTAGCTACGGACAGTCGACAGAGGGATTTTTTTTGGTAAAAGGTAATATCTCTAAATTACATTGGCAACACTGCTCACAACGTTACGACGTGCACTGCAACGACTGATCAGCCCGTCAGCATCACGTGTTGCATACAGTCAAGACGTTTTGTTTTATTAATCTTCCATTCCAACGATTACTTTTCAATTTTCTGTTTATGTTATTAGTGTTACTACTGTGTTTTCCTTTATTGAAATCTCGAAATGAGTAACAGTAATAAACTATCGAGTGTTGCTGCTAAATGGAAAACCGGGGAAAAAAAGAAGAGTTACAATGGAAGTGGAAGTGGCCGAAGGGGAGAAAGCAAGACAACGATACTGAATAAGAATCGAGTTGGGAGTCTGAGGAGCAAATCATCAGAGACATCTGTGCAAAACGGGCAAGACAAGAAAAAACTGCACAGGGTTTATTCTCCTCTGCATTTACTGTTTCGTACCATCTTTCATCCCAGTCTGATTTTTTTACAATTTATATTCTGTTTTTAATTTTGTGTTTATTTTACCATGCACACAAGTAACCCGTGAAAGGGTGTTATCAATTTTTAAAATAGAGAAACCAAGTTCATTGCCCCAACCTTTATTTGCTAATTAAAGTCATTAATTGTGAGAAAAATTTGTTTAAAAACTCGGACAAATCTAAGCAATTAATCAAATCTACTCAACCAGTGACGAACTGAGGCAAAAAACTGGTGGTATAAATTTAAATAGTGTCATCAAAAGGAATATTAATAAAAGTATTCATTTTATGTATAATTATTTTGAGCAATGTACAACTTTGACTCAATTTTTAGTGTATTCCTTGGTACTTTTTTAACACCTCGTTCAAATATGTGTTGTTTGGGGATTTTTTTTTTATAAAAGGGGCCCGCTAATGGTTTTAGCC
Organism: Philaenus spumarius; assembly: GCA_018207615.1. Taxonomy (NCBI): domain Eukaryota; kingdom Metazoa; phylum Arthropoda; class Insecta; order Hemiptera; family Aphrophoridae; genus Philaenus; species Philaenus spumarius. The sequence goes on from JAGFPH010001573.1 coordinate 121,507, forward strand.
GAGGGCCCAAATTCTCCCCAGACCGGCACTGGTTAAACAGGTTTGGACGGAGGACAACATGAAAAAATACTGTCCTTTTTTGTTGTAAAGGACATTCTATTTTTAGGTGGGGTGAAATTTATTTTGAGTTTTTTATATTCTACGCACAATGGCTTTTTTATGATTGTGTGGATTTTCATCGGTAACTTTTTATGTGTGGTTGTTGCTGCGTTGTGGTTGACGATCGACAAGAAGAGCAAGGGGTTACGATGTATTCGAAATTAGTTGGGTGTAGCCTATAAAACATTTTAAAACCTTAAACAATATAAAAAACCTCCTTTTGGACAAGATACTGCCACCTTATTTCTAGTGCTTAGCCTATCCAAATTAATATTTCCATCATCCAAAACATTACCTAGGCCTATTCTTATTAACACGTTCACTGCTCCCCAAATTTCATATTTCCTATGCTAAGAATTGACCTTTTATTTTTTTTTATTTATAGTCTAATTGAGTAGAAATTACTTTATTTTTTATTATTGAACCTTTCTACGAAATAATCACTAATATTTTAAAGCGGACGCACATGTGCATCCAGAGGACATAGGCTTAAAGTTGGCGTGCGAAGCACGCAATGCTCAGTGTATTGAAAATCCTCTCTTACATCGGTTGGCGTGCGAAGCACGCAATGCATTGTGTATTGAAAATACTCCTAGTACGGGGGTTGGCGTGAGAAGCACGCAATGCGCTGTGCATCGACCGCTTCTCATAGTGTTCAGTGTCAAGCTCACATGTGCGTCCTTAGCAGTGAACGTGTGTAAATAATTAAAAAATCACTCTTAACTATGCGTTAAATATTTTAATTTTCAAAATAGTGTTTTTTTTTCTTATATTTTTCCGTTTAGATGTGATTTTAATTTTTAAATCACTTTGTTGTGCTTTCTGAAAAAACGGTTTAGTTAAAATATAAATTTTCTTTAAGTTTTACGCTTAAGTATTTATTTGATTATTATTCTTGTAAAATGTTTGTTTTGAACGGGACAAGGATCGGTTTTGATATAGGCTGAATTAATAAGGAATGAAGTCTTAATAATCAGCGTGAGAATGTTTTCCCCATTTGGTCTACATATATAGCAAACATTCTATTCTCTCAAATTACTTTTATTTACACAATACAGATTCCAAGACGTAGAAGTTCTATTGTTTCGTTTCGAAATATTTCCTATCAGTTTGAAAACAAAAGTGACAAAAATGGGCAAAACTGGCCTGACAACTTCTGTTTCGGAACGGGTTCTCACAGCCTGACGAGGCTCATGGGTTTAAAGTCCCAAATCAGGAGGCGTTGGAGGTGTTCTAGTCCGGGTGAAAAATCAATTTGACCGATTAGCATTCACGATGCGAAAACAAAACCCGAGGCGTCGTTTAGAGTCGGGTTGATTATACGGTAAAAAGTAACAGATCGGATCGAGCAGATTGCTTGCATAAGGTGGATGTAATCTGTGGGTCGTGTAGATTTTAAAGCTTTTAAGAGGCATACTTTAAACCCTATAACTAATGAGATTAACTATCTCGTAAGTTAAATGAGTTTTAAATATGAAACTAAATGTAGTATATATATAAACATATATATATGTACCTGGATTTCCGTCATGCAACGTATTTTGTAGTTTACACTACGCATTTCGAGAACAGGTTCTCATCTTCAGGTGTTAAAATAACTCACATGCGGGCACGTCAAACAAAAATAAAAAGTACGAACACACACAAGTACACACAAATCATAACATAAAACATCGCACTGCACATTAGAATAAAATATTGTTTATGTACATTAAAAAATCACAAAACACGGAACTACTGTATAAAAATGTTTCGTCGTTGGTGTTTGTTGCCGCGGTCAATCGTCAACTACTTTTTATTTTTGTTTGACGTGCTCACATGTGAGTTATTTTAACACCTGAAGATGAGAACCTGTTGTCGAAACGCGTAGTGTAAACTACAAAATTAGTTGCATGACGGAAATCGAGGTATACGTATATATGTTTATTATATAGGTACACTACATTTAGTTTCATAGTACATTACAACTAGAGACATGGAAAATAAAGTTTTAAATAGTTTTCCAAAATTACAGGAAAATAGGGGAATTTATTTCGTGATTCGCAAGCAAAACCGTGAGCGAAATCTATGCAGGATGTTCTGTAAGTAAAGTGCCAAACTTCGGAAAATGATTCTATGAGTCAAAACAAAGAGAAAATAAAGAATAACATTTTTTTCTAAAAACGATTCTTTTTCCAGATATCCGCCATTTCTTTTGTTTAGCAAAATAATACAAATCTTGAAAACGGTTTAACAGATTGAGTTCACACTTGGCATGAAGTTTAACCTAACAATGATGTATTGTAAATGAAATAAGCGATTATATGCAATCAAGCGTTTTAAAATGGGGGTTGTTTGAAAATTTCAAATCTAAATTACTCAAAAAACCGTACATTTTAACAAAACATTTCAAGATACTATTTTTGTAGCTATTTTAATTCCGTATCAGATGGTGTAACTGTTAAAACAATCAGATGAAAAATAATATTTCGTTATTTTAGCTTTTTTTACAGATGTTTTGTTTGCAAGTTGTATTTTTAGGTTGTACATAATTGATACTTTAGCAGCAATTAATTTAGAATGGTTTCCAATTATATTTTAACGGTTATCTAATTTAAAACAATGCGCAGTTTGCTACGGCATTTTATGATTCGTTGTCTTATTGCGTTCTAAACATGTATGCAAATAATAAAGCTCTTTGGTAAAACAAACAATCTTAATTATTGAATACAGCCTAAAACTATTTCTAATACAACATAACCTCAAAACCGTAATTCTACAAACTTCAACGGTATCTGAATAATAGGTATATATTCAAAAGTTAATTATAGGCCTATACAGAAATTCGATGCAGTATGTATTTATTTTATCCTTATTAGATTACAATGTACAACAAGAAAGAATGCGTGTTAGACATTTTAAAATGCAAGAATGTCATTCGACATTGTAAACAGAGAATTCTGTCGGGAACAAAAAGTAACTCAATCTCCCAGTCCGTCTAAACAGCTGTGAGCGCAATTACAAATCACGCTGCGTTCCCAGTAACGAATCTTCACAATTATTTCAGGTTGAACAGATAAACGAGACTAGAAGCTCTAGGTAGCAGTGGCGGGAACAGTGTACTCGGACTGTTGTTGGTTCAGTCAGCGGGGAGATCTCGTAGCGGCATATTCGTCGCGAAGTGTGTTTAGTTACTTTTGTTCGTAGTGTATGTGTTTTGTGTTTTGTGTATTTTAAATAATGTGGTATCTCAAGGATTTCATCATTATTAAGGTAAACTGTTATTTTGTCGTTTATAAAATTTTTAACACATGCTTTAGGCCTGTATTACACTGTAAAATATTTTATAAAAGTTCTTTGACAGTGATCTTTGATAGTGTAATGGGGCCATCTTTTATAATATATTTCTTTTATACCATTTTTTTTATAAAATTTAAGAGGTTGGCATTACATTTTATAAAACGTTAAGATACATTTTTACCTTTTAGTAAAAGTCCAAAAGCGAATCGCTTTTCAAATCTTTTATAATAGATGGATACCAAATATTATAATCATACTGTTATCGGAAAAATACTGTGATTAAACAGTTTAGGTAAGTCCTCTAGTTTTTTTTTATTTTAATTATATAAAGTGATAATACGACGAAATATTATAATTATACAATATTATAATCATACTGTTATCGGCAAAATACTGTGATTAAACAGTTTAGGTAAGTTCTCTAGTTTTTTTTTATTTTAATTATATAAAGTGATAATACGACGAAATATTATAATTATACAAATATTATAATCATACTGTTATCGGAAAAATACTGTGATTAAACAGTTTAGGTAAGTTCTCTAGTTTTTTTTAAATTTTAATTATATAAAGTGATAATACGACGAAATATTATAATTATACAATATTATAATCATACTGTTATCGGCAAAATACTGTAACTAAACAGTTTAGGTAAGTCCTCTAGTTTTTTTTTTTTTTATTCTAATTACCGGTATATAAAGTGATAATACGACGAAATATTATTTCTCAAATGAGGCAACCTTTACTATCTAGTTACCTTGATTTATACACACCTTAATTAGTACAATAACCTATTGTTCGATTTGGCAACGTTGATTTATTTCCATTTTAAATACGCTGTTAAACGGTACTTTCTATTGTTCGATGCATTTGTTTACGTAATTATGTTTGTTACATTATTTTCACATTTTCTTGCTTCGTGGATACTTTTGGGGTTTATTTTGGTTAGTTTATTTAATTCTTACATGTTTGGTGTATGTGAAGTGATTTATTTTGTTATAATTACGTCAAATATCGCGGAAAAGTCGAAACTTAACCTATACAATTTCAAGTTTTATTTCTTTCATAACTCCTACAAATATTATTTCCCGGGAAAATTTTTGTTGTTTCTACAATCAGTTAGATGTGTTCTTTCATGTTATATCAAATTCCCTTAGAAATCGTTTGACAAGGTAAACTGCATTTTTACCGTAATTTGGTCAGTCTTATAAGATTGTTTATAAGTTGCCGAGTACAAAACTCACTAACTCTCCCACTAAACGACAAGCTAAAATTTCTCTAATTGACCATTGTGGAAATGTTTTTCGGTCTGAAAAGATTTCTGCTCAACAAACTGTTGAGTACATATTTTACCCAAAATAAATTAACTTGATTGTGTTTTTCAATTAGCCTAAATTTGAATTTTGTCAGGCTAGTTTTATTCTATGTCTCCAGATTTAAATTACCGGCTATTTAAATGACCGGCTATTGCCGGGTAGGCTGGTAATGGAAAATACTTTAGTAAGAAAATTGTCGCATCAGGTTATTTTACAATTGTTTGGAAATTTCTGTAAAGTATAATTTGCAGGTCTTAGTCTCCGAAAATTTTAATTTCCTCGGGTGGTAATTTCCATTTTAGATTTTAAAATCTGTATGGTCGTCCTGCAACCCTAGATAGTTTTCAAAGTACACTTTTAATCCCATTAACTTAGCTAAGCATACATTTAGGTAACTGTGCAGGCCAACGTGATCATATAAAGTAGGGAATTTTTTTAACTCTGAAAGAACACATTAAACCGACTCTTAAAACAAAAACAATTCCCGCGTCAGAAAATTATTATGGAAAATTCCAAAATACAGGTTAAACTCGGCCATTTCGCTATGTTTACTCTAAAGAACCTAACAACGTCACTGACAACGTCACTGGTAAATAATAACGGTCGTAAATAAAATTTAAGACAAATAAAATGATAGAAAATTTATTTTAATTAACGTTGAATAGTAACAATAATTCAGCACTGAAACCAATAAAACGACATTCGATGGTATCTAACAAAAGTAGGAACAGGAATATTGACAACGTTGTCAAACAGAATTTCAACTCACTATGAAATCTGAACTATCCAATCACAGTATGTTTTCAGTTTGTAAAAATATAGAAAGTGTTCCTTTTGTACTCTCTATAATTTTGGGGGGTAAGGGTGCTAATAATTTCAAATAAAAAGGTAGGTCATGTAATACACCATTGAAAAGCTTATTAAAAGAGAAACACAATGGCGTAAACTAGAGCTTAATATCTTGAAAATGACTCAATCTAGAGCCACCTGGCTTAACAATAGGCTTTGCGATTTTAGTTGTAGGCCTACCGGACCCACCAAAACCAATCAAATTATAATTTATTCGCACTATAACGGCCGCATTTTAAGTTCGATTTGGTCCAAAACATGAGCATTGTGTCAGTTAATTTCCTATGATGTCAGTTTTTTTTTTTTCTAATTAGGCCTGTAGGAAATATAATTCGCCTTTCTAAAATTACCATCGAGTTGAATAACCTTACTATGTACGCCTACCAGAAAGTTGGAAGAGCACCGGACATTGCTAGCATTGCGTTGTCCTTTCATAATTGAGCTGCGTAGATGGTTCGCGATCACATTAATTTAAGTCCATGTTTTAATTATTTACAATTTGTCCACCCGTCGCAATTATCTTTGTCTAGAAAACACCTTCATGCAATATCCTACTATAAGGGTAGTATGCTAAGTTCTGAAGAAATATTTTCAAAATACATTCAAACATTTTTAGCGAATGACCACTGGAAATATGAGCTACTTCAGGACTCTTACGGTGAAACCTAAGGTCGAGAGTATTAAATGAGCACCGATCATAGTCCTCAGAACGCGTTTTAAGGGTTAAAAGGTAAATTTATATGGTGTTTTATGTCGCTCCGGCGAGTTAGCAAACAAATCCGACATCCGAAAGTACGTTTTTGGACTGTAAGTATACATTTTTTGCGATTTGTCGTGCTAGAATTCAACTTTTATTTGGTTCTATCTAAATAAATAAATAAATATAGGAGACTATTCTGCCGATTTTGTTTTTTTACACGACCATATAGCCTTTGACCTTTTTACGTCTATTTCCCCCAATTTCGATCAAAACATAAAATGCCTGTTGAAATCCATGTGGGGCATTTTACCGAGGGTACAGCTTCTCGTCCGATGTCAGCGGTCGCGAAGTGAGTTTGCCCGCTTCGAGTGAAGTGAATGAGTCCAAAATCCGAGGCCGCAAGGTCGAGGTGCAAACTCGCAAAAGCGTGTTTTCTGCTACGAGCTGAACGAATCAGCTCTTGATCCGGGGCTGGAAGCTGAAGTGCAAACAAATTCTGCCTCCGTGTACAAAATATATTAGTAGAATTGCTTTCCACTTCAGCCTCTATAGCCCAGTCGGCATAGGTTAAAACTACCAGTAATTTGCAATATTGCTGATTTTTTTTATATAAGTACCTTAAAGGATGTACATTAACATAAAAAAAGTTGACCAGTCTATCGATTTCCCAAAGTCGAAAAAAAAATCGATTATCATTTTTTTTCGATTATTCTTAATATTTCGAGCTATGATGAAGATAGAGAAAAATAAAAAATACCACCGTTTAGGGGAGGTATTTTCCAACAAAAAAGGTCATGTGTATTTATTTCGTCCGAGCAATGGTTTGTCTGGAAGAGATTCGAAAATGCAGGTATGTATTTTGCAGCAGGGGAAATCACTAAAAGGGGACATCTTATTTATATATGAAACCGAATGAAACGTTGGGTCATTCTAAATTGGCCGAATTTTAATATATCGAATTGAAACTTGACGTAGGAGTTAACATATATATTTTAAACATTTATGCTGAGTCTCAGCTTGTTATCTTGAAAATGACCCGATCTAGGAGTCGATTTCGATTATCGATTTTAGGAGTACCGGACCCACGAACTAATTTCAATCTATTCCAGTTTCGTCAATTTTTGGAATATCAACACCAAATTTGTTTTACAAGTTGAGTATACCAGTATAAATATTCTTAGTAAGTATGAACGATTTTTTCTTGTTATTTTTAAAAACGAGGTGCTTGAAAATAGTCTTCTGTTTTACCTATCTCGTTTTAACTATGACACTTTTGGATTCAACGACTCCATTTTCGACATTTTTGAACATTATCGATTTAAAAATTGGTACAGAAGTTACAAATACAATTGTCTTTTGCTATACTTATTTTAAAAACTATATTTTCAAAAATGACTAATCTGCAGCTGATCGACTCAAGCGTTTTGATGAAAAATCTAAAAAGGTCTAAAATTATACTTTTTTGATTTACTTGTAAAGTGCTTTTAAAAGTAAATAATGAAAAAGGTTTATACTCCTTGAACTTGTTTAAATATATATATTTAACTTGTAAAAAACTTTCAGGTTGATATTTTGAAAATTTTCTAAACTGGAGACGATTAAAATTAGTTCGTGGGTCCGGTACTCCTAAAATCGAGAAACCCATTGATGAGTCAAGTGGCTCTAGATCGGGTCATTTTCAAGATAACAAGCTGAGACTCAGCATAAATGTTTAAAATATATATTTTAACTCCTATGTTAAGTTTCAATTCGATATATTAAAATTCGGCCAATTTAGAATGACCCAACGCTTCATATATGAATAAGATGTCCCCTTTTAGTAATTTCCCCTGCTGCAAAATACATACCTGCATTATCGAATTTTTTCCAGACAAACCATTGATCGGAGGAAAAAAATACATATGTCCTTTTTTATTGAAAAATACCTCCCCTAAACGGTGGTATTTTTTATTTTTCTCTATCTTCATCATAGCTCGAAATATTAAGGATAATCGAAAAAAAAAATGATAATCGATTTTTTTTCGACTTTGGGAAATCGATAGACTGGTAAACTTTTTTTTATGTTAATGTACATACTTTAAGGTACATATAAAAAAAATCTGCCATATTGCAAATTACTGGTAGTTTTAACCTATACCGACTGGGCTATTGCTCAAAGTAGACAAACTTATCAGCTGTGCTTTTATGGTATTTTTCGTCTTGATCGATGTTGAGGGAATCGGGCGGCCTATAAGGTCATGTAAAAAGTCAATGTTCAGAATAATAATAGGCTATATTTATTTTGTAGATAACCCCATAAAGTTATTTTAGTACAAAAAATCTCAAAATTGTTTACCTCCTGTCAAAAACGTGCTTCCGTTTGTTGAATTGTTTTCGCTAACGAACTCTTCCGATCAATATATATATATATATATTACAACGCAAACCACGTTTGCCGCTGCAAATTTAAATCACGCCCCTCGTTCGGGACGCAAAAATTTACAACGAAAACTCTTGTTGTCGGGCCCTACTTTCGGGACACCAAAATCTTCTCAAAGAAACAACTTGCTTTGCTGTAAATTTAAATTACTATCACCTACTGGAAGGCTAAGGCTACTAACATATGTTTCACCTAGGTGATGCAATTTAAGTTGAATAAATTTACTTTACTCTATAAAAGACTTTTTTACAACTTCCAGAATTTAAAACTTTACTAGCTCAGATAATTAATGACTCTTGTTTACTTTTTGTAAATCTCAGAGAAGTGAGAACAGTGGAACCGCCATAGTAACCTATTTGTGCTTTCAAAAACCTTTTCATATATTCACTACTAATTGTATAAGAACAGGACACAATGGATATACAGTAATACAGGTAACTTTAAAACTCAAGTGAATTTTTTGTTCTGTAAATAAATTATAGTTTTTATTTACCAAATTTGCAAAATAAAATAGACCTTTCAAATAATAATCAATTTCTTAGGGTAACTTTCCCTTTAAAACAATAACTTTTAAACACAATTCAAATACAATTATTCTACAGATAGGCAGAACGTTCTAATTTAATTTAATTCAATTTTAATAATGGCTTTTAATTTTATATGGCTTATGATTTGATTTAATTATTAATTTATTTATACTATTTAATGACTCTACTGATTTGAATGAATTTACCTTTTTAATAGATTTTCACAGATATTAATTTAAAGATTATCCTAACTAACCCAGTATTTGAAACAAATTTACTGACTCTAATTCAGGCAATTTAGGGGACAAATAACGTAGCATTCGATTTTCACAGACCTTACGTTTGCTGTTTCTTTTTGCTACAACTGGTGACCTCAGAGTCGCTGGTGTTGTCCTGGGAATACAGGTGTTTTCTTTAGAACAGCTTCCCTGATGTCGTGGTATGTCTGTGGTCCTCCAGAAGTCGCCTGTTGGTTAGCCGGATCGTTTCCCTCCTTATGTCCAGTTTTCCTCGGGTTGTTCGTCTGGTTATCCTTTTAGAAGTTCATTTGAAGTTGATGAGTTCGCCAGTTCGTTCCTTTGACGTAGTCCAAATGACATCCCTTAACTATGTCATTTACGCTTAATAAACTCTCAGCTCTTTAGACTTTTATAAAAATTATAATATTTAAGTTTTACGAAGACAAAAATCCAGTACTTGTTGGTAATCGTTAGACTTGATTACAATATCGAACTTATAACATCTTAGAAAAATTAACAGATGATGCAGCAGCCTCACGGCGTATCAAAAATTATAAGAAGCAGACTAACACATCTCTCGCAGCGATTTTTTAGAAGAAGCCCCAGATCAACGCGTCCTCAGCTTTTATAGGGTCTCCCTTTCCCTTGTAACTGTAGCGTTTGGCGGTTTTTCCAGATTTCCAAAAACTCCACTTTTTTCGGAGTTTTTTGGTACTCATATGTTGTATAAATTATTTCCTGAATTGTTGTGAAGTTTTTTCTCCTTTTTTCTCATTAGTTCTCACATAAAGTCATATCTAAGCTTTTGCAGTTTCCCGCGTTAGGCCTTCCCGCTCATCCCTTCCACTTTCGTGACGTGTCCTCCGCTTCGTCTAATCTTTACTTGGCTTTACCAAAATTAACCAATTTCCTTATTTTCTTCATAACTCGTTAAGTTTTACACTGATTTTGGATTTATTTGGAGATTCTTATTCGTCATGGCTTTACCTTTCTTCTCGAAGTCGAATTGTAGTTGTGCGACTCGGGGTTCACTTTTTAGGCCTACTGGGGTCTCTAACGCAGCTTATTAATTAATTAAATTTTTCTCATTAACATTTTCAATTTTTCCTTTTTGTATATCCAATTTGCCTTTGTTTTGGATACATGGCCGTAGTTTTATTTTGTTTCTTCAGAAATTGTAGTTTGTAGGGACTTTTTAAATTTCGATTTTTTAAACTGGGTTTAATTAACTCTACTCCCGAAATTTGTTTCAACTACTAACGTTTTACAATATCACCTAACACTTATAACTCTCATTCATCTCTTTATAGCATAAAATATTTACTTTACTTTTTTATACTTCGTTTAAATGTGTGAAAACCCTCACCTTTTCAATTTACACAATTTTAATTATTTATTTAATTTATATAACACTACATTCTTTCTTTAAAAAGTTCCTTACAAGACATTTACTTTAAAACTCTTTTTTCTACTACTTTAACTCAATTTGATTTGACTGATTTCTTTAAAACTGAAAATATCGACTTTTGTTATATAACCTTTCTTTCTTAGAATATTATGCCATTTCCAAAAATATTACTCTTTTTGAAATTTGAGTTAATTTGAAAATTTCCCTTAGCTTTTAACGCTTATAACGTAAGTACATTTTTGATTTACGAATCGGGAAATGGATGACCAATACACGCGTTTTTAGCACAATGCATTAACCAACCAAAATCCAGAATCCGTAAATTCTCAGATCCCGGTTATTCCCACAGAAATCATTCCCTATTCTACTAAGTTAAGTTTTCAGCTCTTAACATGTCATGGTTCAAAAGTCGCATCTCGGGAGATAACGGCCTTGTCGCCTGGACTTTGCTGTTTCATGGCCTACATACAGTAGATGCTCTCGCCAGACTCAAAAAATTCGATTTTTGCAAATTCCTTTACAAAACTCGAAATTTTCGAATTGCAATCGGGCACTTCCCGTTGCAATATATATATATAAAGTGTTTAATGATACCCGAAAACGTGCACTATGGACCATGATCGGTGCTCATTTAGGCTACTACTCCTGACCTTAGGTCTCACCATGAGGGTCACTTTAATAGCTCATATTTCCTATGAAAGTTAGCTCAAAAGAAATAAATACAAATATATCTCCACAAAAAACCCAGTAGGCTACATGGACGACGCCCATCTGCAAAGCATTACACAAAATCTCAAACTTGTACAACTTAAGCACAAACAAAACAACAATTCCAGTTTCTCCGATACAACATTGCAATGTTTGAAATATAAACCCATCAACAACTAGTCCTTTTGTTTGCTTTTACATAATCTAAACAAATGTTAGTTGTGAACAATATATTACCAGATTCTAAATTTGCCAAAATGGATGCAAACAAAAGAGTTTCGGTTTATTGTAGGCCTAACCTAAAATTGTGTTAAGTTTTTTATCCAAATCAGCTGTTTTATTTATAATGTGTAACAATAGGGGTTTGAATTGTATTATAATACAGTAAGCATTTTTCGTTGATATTTGTTTGGTTTTTGCTTTTAGTTTGTTAATCTAACCTAAAAATAAACGGTACCAAAAAGTGGCACATACTTTCTCACAAACATATTTAAATTATTAAATTCACCGATTCACTGTGACTTCATAATTGCATTAAAGTAGGAGAGTGGATCATTAAAGTAGGAGGGTGACTAATAAATATTATTATTACTATTAAAACTATTCGATCGATTTCGAACAAATTTTCACCGTGTCAATTAGGCCCGTATATATGCACGAAAAAAGGTTTTGAAAACTTTTGAAAAACAACCCCCTTTTTGGCCAAAAACACCCAAAAAATCAGTTATTATTATAGTAGGCCTAATTAAACAAATCAATCAAACATTTTCTATACTTGTAAGCTTCAATTAGTTACACAATTTAAACTAATCTTTGCCATTCAAGTACTGTATACAATCTTCCTGATTTAATTCAATATTACCTAAACCATTTTACTCTAAATTCTTTTAACCCAGAACAAAAAGACAAGTAGTGATAAGTAAGTATACTGCACTTCAAATCGGTTACATAATGAACATATTATGGATAGGGCTTCCTCTGCCCTATCAATTCTAAAATTCAAATTCAACACTTCTACTCTTGTTTAAAAATACAAAAGATAAAATATATACTGTTTTAATAAAATAAATAATGTTTGTCTCCAAAATAACAATTAACTCATTATAAAATTTGTGATGAAAGAAACTCTAATTTAATAAAAATTTTCAAATCTGAATTTATAAAAGAAGAAGTACTGACTGATTTATAAACAACGTACTGCCAAAACTATGATAGCTACAGTCTTAAAACTTTCAGAGTACTGGCAAACCACTAGGTGGAAGGACAATAAGAACGGATTTTGAGTACACACAATTTTTATTTTTGGGTTGAAAGTTTTTAAACTACGAGAGTTTACAATAAAACAAAAAAAACAGCTGATTTAAATCAAAAGCTTAGCAACACAATTTTATTTTGTAGCCTATTATACTGAACAAAACGCGTTTGTTGAATGCATTTACATAAATTACCACAGCCACCAACTTAACAAATTTATAATCTGTTAGTTATTATTTACAATAAAATTGTTTAGTTTAGCTTAAAAAAATAAAAACAAATAACGAATACCTTCCTGCCAAACTGTATCTTTCTACGCATTATGAGTTTAGACTGGGCGGCCCAGGGCAATACGATATTTCGGGTTTCGGTGGTATGGAACAGCCCCTAATCTTCCCAAAAATAATTGAAGCAAAATGGCAGCGTTTTATGCCATTTAAACATTTTAACTTTATTCTCAAACTCGTGTATTCAGTCCGCCTATTCTTTTGCATTTTTGTTGTATGCAAAAGCCTACTGGTTGTATGATTTTTTTTGTTCAAAAGTAAATTTGTATAGCATATTTAAAAACGACAATTTATTTTGATTACAAAACTATTTTTTAAGTATTAAACTATTAGGAAATAATTAAAGAACCAAATTAAAACAAGAAATGTTTGAATGTCTAAAAATAAAATAAACTGTACACAACACAAAAAGACAAATTAAGGTTATATTATAGAGTAAATAGGTAGGAATGGAATACTATATAAGTGTATAACTGGGTTTTAATAATCAGACCTACAAATCCTTATATATAATTCTGTAAGCAAAATTTTAGATTCAAAATTGTGGGGATTTGGTAAATCGGAGGATGATGGGAGAGGTGTCAAATTAAAGGTATCGATTCAAGTAACGAGGGAAAAATATAAGTTTTTTCTAAAATTAAAAACTAAGGGGTTTTTGAGATCCCTGAAAAACGAAAAATCCCTATAAGAAATACATGAGAATTTAAAAACATACAACAGCTGTTCTGCAGTTTACATTAAAACATTTGGTATTAAATAAATAAATTAAAAACATAAAACAGCTGTTCTGTAAAATAATATGACAGTTAAAGTAAATTATATCTTTATATATAAAACGTGAAGCCGTTTTTTGTAAACACAACTCCTCCCTTATTTCTGGACCAATTTTAATGTTTGAGGTTTCAAAAAATTCGTCTCATTTCGTAGTTTTGCAATAAGATTTTAGATGTCAAAAATTCTTATCCTTAATGGCGTGAGCTAATCTCAAAGGTCGGGTTTTCCCCATAAGATTAACATGGAAAATATTTAAAAACAATTTCTATACAAAACAGCTGTTTATAATAAGAAACAAACTAATCCAGCTGATTTCGTGGATGTAAATAACGAGGATTACAGTATTCAGAAGGTTATAAAAACATTTTAATACAAAACAGCTGTTTATAATAAGAAACTAACTAATACAGCTGCTTTGTGGAAGTAAATATTGATTTTTATAAGGGAGGAAATGAATTATTTATTCAAATTATAAAATTTACGAACTAATTTGTTTTGAACATTTAACATTATTTACCATCTTAGTTTTGAGGTTATTATTTATAACTTTTTTGTTGGGTTTTTGATTAAGTGTAGACCTGAGCCTTACTGGTTCTTTTAACCTTTATTATTACTGCTGTTATAAAATATAAGATATAATTTGATTTGAACATTTAACATTATTTACCATCTTAGTTTTGTGGTTATTATTAATCCTACACTTTTATTATAAATAAAACATAACATATGTTTTTAGAAGGTCGCACCGGGGGTTGGCGTGCGGAGCACGCAGGGGTCTTCCCTAGTTAATAATAATTAGTTAAATTAATATATAAACATTTTGTATTATTTAAAATGATGTCAAATAGTAACCCAAATAAACCCGGACCGGGATTATAGTTTTGACAAAGTAAGTAAGTTTTATTCATCGCTTCTTTACAAAATCAACAGTATAAACAATATAAACTAAACACACTACATATTCTATCAAATAAATGTAAGTATACATACTTTACTGTTCAAAATATAATAGGCTCTAATTAGTTTCAAATGAGAAGCAATAAATCCCCGAGGTATATAACACCTGTAGGGGGCAACAAAACAACAAAAATATAACACAAAAGAACTAAGAATAAAAAATGAAGAAAACAAAAAATATTTATAATTTAATTACTATTTAAGCGAGAAATCGCAGAGAGAAATGCAGCCGGACCAATCACAATAACAATCACAATTAAGCAGAGTCTAGAATAACTAACTCAAAAATCGGCTTCTACATTTGATTACATTGCATAAGCAATGCAATACATTTTTACAATAAAACTTATCAAAAATACCATTCTAAACAAAAACTACATATTAACTTACATTCATTACATACCTGTCATTCATTCATACACGCTCAATATCACTCATTTATTCCTTTTACACTCTCAATAACCAAAATTTAAAAAAAATCAATGTTTTTAACTTCAGTTAAATGAGTCCTCAATAATCTTATAAATCTAAATTTATTTCCACATATTTTAATATTTTCCGGTAAATAATTAAAAAAACTTTGGTGCTAAATATGTATAGAATTTCATAAATACTGAAAGGTTTGGTTTCGGTACATTGACATTAAATTTATTTCTTAATTCTTTACTCCTTGATGTCAAGCTACTATTATTGTTCCCACTCCTGTCAAAGAAAATTTCCAAAACCTTATAAATATATAAACTCCTCAATGGTAAAATATTCAAAGTTTGAAAAAGGGGTGATGTGTGCTCATTTTTCTGCTTGTTTGAAACAATCCGTATGAAATACTTTTGTAAAGTTATAATGGGTTTTACTGTAGTATAATACGCTCCTCCCCAAACTGATAGACCGTACTCTAACTTTGAGCTCACCAGAGCATAGTAAAGAGTCTTTAAAATATTCCTATTGCATAGATATTTTAACATATAAAAAACGCGAATGTACTTTATCAATTTATTCTTTATGTAACTTATATGTGTTTTCCATGTCAACCTTGTGTCAACAAACAATCATAAGTATTTGATATTATCAACCTGTTCTATAGAAAGACACGTGCATTTATTTGAGTTACAATTTATACTGTGATACTTTAAGGGCTCAGCAAAGAAGGAACTTCTGGCAATACTGAAAATTATATATTTTGTCTTCGGGCTCATGATCATATAATTTTGCGTGAACCACCAGCGCAAAGCGGATATGTCATTCTGCATTTTTACTTTTAATTGTTCTTCGGAATCAGCTTTATAAAACAAAGCGGAATCATCAGCGAAAGCTACAAGTTCACCCATGAACTTTCCATTGCATAGGCTATTCACATATATTAAAAACAAAGGGCCAGAGAGCACAGACCCCTGTGGGATACCATATTGAGCATGTCCTATATCGCTGTAACTATCGTTTATTTTAGTTTGTTGTATTCTACCATTTAGGTACGAGCAAAACCATTGCAATGCTACACCTCTAACCCCAGCCTCATATAAACGAGATAAAAGAATGTCGTGATCCACCGTGTCAAAAGCCTTCATTACATCTACAAAAATACCAGAGCTACATTTACCTTCATTTACACCATTATAAACCTTACTCATAAATTGGAGTAGTGCATTATTTGTATTCAATTTCTCCCTAAATCCAAATTGTTTAACACTGAAAAATTTATTTTTGTCCAAAAAACTAACTAATCTTCGCTTAACAACCTTCTCTAGGATTTTCGAAAATATCGACAGCAACGCAATAGGTCTATAATTACTAGGATCCCTTTTATCATTTTTTTTATAAAGGGGTTTAATAATTGATTTTTTTAAAGCACACGGAAATTCTCCCGCACTCAGACTGAAATTAAACAAATACACGAGTACTTCCACAATATTACCGAAATCTGTTTAATAATTACCGGTGTAATATTATTAAAACCAGGTGCTTTTCTGTAACAGCATTAGTAAATGATTATGTTTAGTTTAGTTTATGTTGTGCCCACTCGCTGTCATTGTGACTGACATGCACGTCTGCCACAGTGCTGACTCTTCACAATAACAAGATAAAAGTCGGAACGTGTGAAAAAATTTATTTGATTCTCTATTTTTTGAAAATCGCGATTTTAACTCATTTCATTTTATATGGTGCGGGGCCCAGTGGGCAAGCTCAAATATAAACTAAAAATGCAACTTTATTTTATGACTCATGTTCTTTATTTAATTTGTAATTAGCGTGGGGCCCCGTGATCATACAGTTAGGTGTTAGCCGCTACCAGGTAGACTAAATTCGTCGGTATTTTATGAATCTATTATTTAATATTTGAATATGCCACGGTGCCTCGTATTCAATCGTCGATATAAATTATAAATTCGTCTTTTTGTATAAGTAATTTATTTAATTTTTCTACGGCACGAGGCCTCCCTTGGTTCTGGGCGGTCAGCCTCCTCGCCCCTACCCTGGATCCACTCCTGCGTTTAGAGATATAGAGAAATTTACTTAGGGCAGAATAACTGTTATCATTTATTTTTTAAATGATTATGGAAGGACACAGTAAGACAGTTTGAATTAATTCGATCACACAGCTAAAACAATGACGTGGTTTAGCGAATTTTCAAAATTAAATTTATATGTTTTTGGGTTCAACCAACAATTTGAGAAATCGGTCTACTCACGGAGGAGCTGAATAGCTGCCTTTGAGTACGATATACAGGATGTCCCCGAACTCTCTGGACCCCTTTTGTGGGGTTCCTGGGATCGAGACAAACATATTTCAATATAAACATTTCCGGACCTATGAAGATATGAACTTTTTTCATTATTTTTTGCTAGTAAAATCAGCTCAGAAAGTGCTCGGAACATAATGCAAATAACTGATTATTATTGCTCATAATAACTTTAAAATATTTTGTTTCTAGAGTAATTCTGGGTATTGTTAACAACTACCAAGAAATACATTTTTCCTTTTTTACTTTCTCCACCCTATATGTAGTACGGTATATGGAGAAAGTATTGTTTTCGTAAAAATGTTCGAATTTGAATTTTCAGTTGAATTATCTGTTTTGGTGCTCCCAGAACCCCAAAAAATTGTTTAGTGCAATTATCTGTGTTGGTGCTCCCTGAACCCAAAAATATTTTTAGTGGAATCTTTTGTTTTGGTGCTCCCTGAACCCAAAAAAGTGTTTTTTAGAGTGGTGTCTGTCTGTCAGTCTGTCTGTATGTATACACGACCAGAGAGGACACTATTGGTCCGATTTTCATGAAATTTGGTATGTAGGTACTAAACCCTAATATCTCCAGGCGTTTTTTTTTCATTTTTTTGAATTTTTAATTTTTAAGGGTAATTTACCCCTAAAAACCCATAAAAAACGACAAAAATGCAAATTTCTCAAAAACGGCTCTAACAATTTTGATCAAATTTTCAGTATTTATAGTGCTTAAGATGCCAAACAAAATGACAAAACCCACTTTTATCAAAACTTCGGCGTTTTATAATTATGGGGAAATGTTTAAAAATAAACAAGTTTGTGTTGTCAATCTAGCATCGCCGCAGCGGCCGCACAGGGTAGCACCACGGTAGCGAGAACGGCCAGTAATTCAAAGGTCGCGCGATCGAATCCCGCCTGGGACAATAATTTTTTTATACGATTGACGTAGGTAGAATATTATTTTTTTGTTTTGCTCTAAAAAGTAGTAAATAAAATGATTAAAAACAATATTATTTTCACTACAGTAAGTTGGGAGAAAGTTTGTGTCAGTTAACTGATACCGTTTATTTTGTCAATATCTCTGTCATCCTTTGAGCTACAGACAAAATAAAAAAAGACATTGTGTTTGTCACGGGAACACCATGTATATTAGTAGATATTAGTAGTATATTAGTTGTTTGCAACTAAACCTCCAGCTTCTACTCACGCGCAGCTTTGATCCGCTCGCAGCACCAAACTCACTTTGCCATCGGTCTTGGATCAGAAGATACCCGCGTGGATTCTAACGGGATTTATAAAATAATTTGTGACTATTGCCTTAAGCTATATATCGGCCAAACAGGAAGATCGTTTAAAACTAGATTTAAGGAACACACACCGAAAAGAAACCTTAACCCGGTTAAATCAAAATTTGCAGAACACCTTTTCGAAACAGGCCACAATTATTCTAATATTCAAAATAATTTAAAAATATTACCTAAATGTTTCAAGTGGCCTATCATGAACGTCTTAGAGGAGTTCCAAATTTGCAGACAAAATATTATCGATCCATCTACATTGTTAAATGAGAAAACACAATTCCGGTCAAACACCATATTTGATAGTTTACTCAGATTACAACCCCTTCAGGAAGAAAATACGAACCCCGCATCACAAGATCTATCAGTACAGATTAAGAAATGACCGAGTGAACACCACGTTACGTAATGTTCTAACAAAATAGTGACAGAATGCGATGTTTTAAGTGTAGTTATATGTGTTGTAAGTGTTGTACTATATGTTTGTGTGTTTTTTAATGTCCGTTATTTTTAATAATAACTGACGCGCATTTAAATAAATGTCTAAAAGTTTATGGTTCGAAAATGCCTGATTTGAAAGGCGAAACGATCGTCACCAAGTAAATTAATTAAGAAAAGGACTGTGATCGGAAATTATAAAAGAAAGGTAATTACTTTTACATATATAATATATTTCGTACGTGTGGGCTTTCAGCACATTCGTGAGTAGGTCAATTTCAAAAATAGTTTGTTGACGCCCTAAAACATATAAACTTCATTTTGGAAATTCCCTCGACTAATTTCAGCGGTAGGTGCGAATGCGAATTGTTTACAAATAATATTGATCTAACTTTACTCAGTCTGGCTTTCAATACACTCAGACATACTAGGCCTACACTGTACATTCAGCTTTATTTATTTACATGTTAGTGTAAATATTGAAGTTTGTCTAGCCACAGCACCGATACACCGGCAGTACTTTGGTCGCAAGGAGTGCCCTAGTGAAGTTATCAGCTTTTATAAGTTATGTCAACTTACACTTTGGTATCGGAGTGATAAGACATTGGTATTAGGTGGGATAAGAGTGATGCGTTGCATTGAATGTGGGATAAGCAGACATCGACTACATGACGTCTTTTTGAAAACGCATATCCGTATATACAGGGTGGTTATAAAGTCATTTTTTGGGTTTCTAGCCTCCAGGATCGTATAATATATTAAAATTTGTTTATTACCTTTTATGGTCCGTCACAATCCTTGTTT
>JAGFPH010001573.1:160546-193434 GCA_018207615.1 Philaenus spumarius
GTTCGATTTACTTGCGCTATACGTGTTTCCCCAACTTCATTTGTCTAAAAGACGTCTAGCAGAAACAACGCAAATAAATAACAAAAACGATTTTTTGGCTGGATTACGAAAAAAATACTATCGTTTTCAAACATAGTATAACAATAGCATTCATTATTTCTTTAAAATAAGAATTGAATTATTATTTGGAGGTGAGATCTTCAACCATAGAAAAATTCCACATCGGTAAAAAAACATTGGAATACGAAACTTTAGTTGATAACAAGAGTACAGTGTTGCCAAGTTGGAAGAACGAAAGGAAAGGGAGCGGCTATTCCCTAAGTAAATAATGTTTGCGCAGTTATTTACACATTAACACTTCTTACATGCCAGTGAACTGTCTGGTGTGATATTTACATGGGTGCAAACTTTTTGCTGCGCATTGAAGAACCCATAGCCAATGAAGACGTAACTATCTAAAAGGTACAAATGTAGGCTTATACGTAAGTGATCAACGGACCGCAAACCAATAACACAAACACACCGACATTAAATAAACGTAAAGAACCAAGGGCATGCTTTGGTCAACTGAACGTAAGTATTGACACTCCCAACCTAACCTCAAAAGCAGTAAAAGTTATGCGTGTGTAAGAGACACAAGCTTGGTGTAATTTATTCTACAATGTTTCTTAGTTTGGTTTCGTGTTACCGTGAACGTGACCCTATCAATAATTGTTATAGTAATAATATTACGCTGACAGAAGAATTTATCGGAAAGAGCTGTCTGTATAGTGTTTACAGAGGAAATTATTACAATTTAAAACAAGACATAACGCTTTTTCGAGACTTCGGCTCGTGGTTTTTTTAAATACTAAAAAATGTGGCGTTTTTGTTACCCACGTTACGTTGCTGTCACGCTAGAAAGCTCAAAAGCTTTTCAACTCTCCGCAATAAAATTAAAAGATTTTGGTATCACCAGAAGTTTTCTACTACGTCTGTGAGTGCACATTTCGTGTTCACAGATAGACAGACAGACAAACGGATACACAGTTTCGTATTGCTTTATCGTGTTCAGATACCTCTAAAACGTCGAGAAAAGTCACAAAAATTAGGGGTAAATTTCTTTAGAATATTTGCAAGGTTTCAATACTTCGGCATTTAATCTTACTTCAGCATTTAGACATGCTGAATACATTTTAGTATTTCACACCAACTATTTAGGAAATTGGTCTACTTACGAAGACGCTGAATAGCTGTCCGCTTGTACGAAATACATTACTAGAATTTGTTTCCACCCCAGCCTTCAGCCCCGGTTCACGCGCTGCTTTGTTCCGCTAGCTTGTTCGATCTTGCTGCCTCGGATTATGGATTGCATGTCTTCGCAAAATACAGGACAGCTTTGCTAGGTAAATAGTACCAGGTGCTTATTAGTCCAGTCGGTATAGGTTACAACTACCAGTAATTTGCAATACGGCTGAATTTTTTTTATAAGTACATTAAATTATGTAGATTAACATAAAAAAAAGTTTACCAGTCTATCGATTTCCCAAATTCGAAAAAAAATCGATTATCATTTTTTTTTCGATTATCCTTAATATTTCGAGCTGGGATGAAGAGAGAGGAAAATAAAAAATACCACCGTGTAGGGGAGGTATGTTTCAACAAAAAAGGTCATATGTATTTATTTCGTCCGAGCAATGGTTTGTCTGGAAAAAATTCGATAATGAAGGTATGTATTTTGCAGCAGGGGAAATCACTAAAAGGGGACATCTTATTCATATATGAAGCTCTTGGCTCATTCTAAATTGGCCAAATTTTAATATATCGAATTGAAACTTGGTACAGGAGTTAAAATGTATATTTTAAACATTTATGCTGAGTCTCAGCTTGTTATCTTGAAAATTACCCGATCTAGAGCCACTTGACTTATTAATGGGTTTCTCGATTTTAGGAGTACCGGACACACCAATTCATTTTAAACAGCTCCAGTTTAGAAAATTTTCAAAATATCAACCTGAAAGTTTTTTTACAAGTTAAATATATAGATTCAAACAAGATCAAGGAGTATAAACCTTTTTTATTATTTACTTTTCAAAGCACAAGTAACTTAAAAAAGTATAATTTTAGACCTTTTTAGATTTTTCATCAAAACGCTTAAGTTAATCGGCTGCAGATGAGTCAATTTTTTAAATATAGTTTTTAAAATAAGTATAGCAAAAAACAATTGTGTTTTTAACTTCTGTACCAATTTTTAAATCGATATGTTCAAAAATGTCGAAAATGGAGTCGTTGAATCCAAAAGTGTTATCGTTAAAACGCGATAGGTAAAACAGAAGACCATTTTCAAGCGCCTCGTTTTTAAAAATAACATGAAAAAAATCGTTCATACTTACTAAGAATATTTATACTGGTGTACTCAACTTGTAAAACAAATTTGATGTTGATATTATAAAAATGGACGAAACTAGAATAGATTGAAATTAGTTCGTGAGTCCGGTACTAGAAAAAGCGATAATCGAAATCGACTCCTAGATCGGGTCATTTTCAAGATAACAAGCTGAGACTCAGCATAAATGTTTAAAATATATATTTTAACTCCTATGCCAAGTTTCAATTCGATATATTAAAATTCGGCCAATTTAGAATGAGCCAACGCTTCATATATGAATAAGATGTCCCCTTTTAGTGATTTTCCCTGCTGCAAAATACATACCTGCATTATCGAATTTTTTCCAGGCAAACCATTGCTCGGACGAAATAAATACATACGACCTTTTTTGTTGAAAAATACCTCCTCTACACGGTGGTATTTTTTATTTTCCTCTATCTTCATCCCAGCTTGAAATATTAAGGATAATCGAAATAAAAATGATAATCGATTTTTTTTCGACTTTGGGAAATCGATAGACTGGTAAACTTTTTTTATGTTAATCTACATACTTTAATGTACTCATAAAAAAAATTTAGCCGTATTGCAAATTACTGGAACTTTTGGTCTAAATTGACCTCTACCGACTGGCCTTTTTAGTGGCCTATATATGGTATATTAAGCTTTGATCGATTTTTGGAGAACAAGACGGGCTGAAAGGCCTTCTGAAAAACAAAACGAGCAGAATAATCTCCTAAATATATATTTTGTAGATAAAACCAGAAAAATATCTTTTTAGTATGAATGTTCTCAACAAACTTTTATTCTGGTAAAAAAAGTACTTTTAGTCTTTAGATTTTTGTGGTTGACGAAGTCGTCCGAACGACTGAGAAACCTAACGTGTGTATACCAAATTTGGACCAAATCAGAAATAAAATGCGGCCGTTGGTGTGCGAACACACATATATGTATACAGTACAGAACATGTTTAATAACACCCCAAAACGTGTTCTGCTGACCAGGATCGGTGCTCATTGACCACTCCCGACATTAGGTTTCAGTAAAAGAGTTACTGTAATAGTTCATCTTTCCTATGGAAATTCGCAAAAAAAACATGAAATTCCAGACGATTGGTAATTGACTCATCGCTTTTTTTTATGGGTAGAACATCGTTTATCTGATAAATAAATAATGAGCTTGACTTATACTTCGTACAATAAAACTTGAACACAGATAATACTTTTTTTCTCAAATCCGTTTCAACGTAAGCGTCTGCATCTTCAGTGATGCACGAGCTCCAACAATCAAACTATAACCATAGATCATGAATAATAAAATAGATCATGCATGCATACGGGGGCTGTGTGACGAAAAAAAGGTTGTCGGGGAAATAGTGCATGATCGCGCCGCGAGGTAGCGCTAGGGAGAAATCATTGGTAGCATTGGTGTTTCATACAGCTTCCGTCGTTTCCCCAATAGATAGCGCCACTATCGTCGAATTTCCAGTGGAACGAAATATTGCATTGGATCGGAGTTCTATTAGGTTAACAAAATACAATGTTATAACTCTGACCATATTGTATCTGTGCTAAAAGCCCTCTACGGTTATGACGGTAATTATGATGGCGTTTATTAGAGGTGTTCGACATTGGTTTCTTTAAACGCAACATTTTAGGGGTTAGGACGATAACAAATTTGCCATTTAAACGACTTAAGCCCATTAAAACAGTTAATATGTAATATTACAGATTTAAAACATCAGATCATTTACCAATTTTACTACATACAATATAAACTATGTTAACAAACGTTTTCTATTATTAAATAAGAATTTTATTTAGTAAATCAATTACTTCAGTGTTTGTAGTTCATATATCAATAGTAATTAAACAATCATTCGATCTAAAATCTTCGTAAATAATTCCTAGAATACTAAAAAAACTACCTTAATCCAAAACAACATAACAATAGCTTTAAAGTTATGTTCCAAGAATTGAAACTCCTCAATTTAGACTTTCTGATTGATTCTGGAGAGACAAAACTGCGACCTTGCCAAAGATGGTAGACCGCCCCTGCCTCTTGTCAGCAAATTGATTTACGAGACCGCTTGCCCTAAATGGCCGTGCTCTCACGGCTGTCTTTCAGTTTGGACAGACCTTGTTTGCACTTTTGTAAAGAGATAAAACCAGCAGGGGTCGGATTCTACCTGCAGCAAAGAAGTCTGGGGCAACAGGTGGAAGAAAGCCACTTTGTAATGTTTATACTGCGATAGCATTGTGTGTGTGGGGGAGTTATGTATTTTTTATTTACGTCAGTTCTTCTTCCTTTCCAATGTATTAGATTTTTCATAACAATGATGGTAATGAACTTGGCTCATATATTGTAATATAATAATATTTTATGTTTATTTTTGCATGGCAATCCATATATATGACTAGGAAATAATATCATACATAATATTGTTTTATAGTCATAGTTTTGTAAAAAGATGTAGGTTAATACCGTTACGTACACCATGATGTTTATCCACGTCTATGTTTATGATCCTCTAAGACCCATAACTAGCAAATTTTATGCGACAGTTAATTGTATGGATGGTTTAAACTGTGATAGAGTAGTTACTAAATTAAATATTTCTAACAGTAATAGTCGACAATTACGTCCAACGGTGTCTTTCTCTCGTGTCATGTAGTTAAGCAACTTCTTGGTTAATATATTGCTAGAACGGCGTGCGTGCAAGTGTGCGTGTCAGAGGAAACAACAGTTTAAATATAATTGTAAGCACATTAACATGCAAGTTTATCAGATATGTTTACTGTAAATGATTGTTGGAGAAAAGACAAGATATTAGCGAAACCATGAGTCTTAAATTATTTTTATTAATTCAGGCTACAAACCAGCAAATGCGTATTAGAAATAACCAAAGTAGGATTCAAATTCACTGAAATAAAAATTTGAGTTAAACAAAGGTGCAAGAGTGTTACATAACAAAAAGGCATCTATACTGTGTTATATATAAATGTTATACTATGTAAACTATGTTTGTCTGTGAGGATGTTAGGAAGTACTGAACCAATTCGAAAATATCATTTACTATATAGTGGATAATTTACACTTGGTGTCTCCAAACGTTTTGGCCTATGGACCACACTACTAGCTCATCATGCCAAAATATTAGTTTTGAAAAGTACCTATTTGTTTATTACCTATTTGCAACTAGTTTATTTTGTGTGTTGTTCCCAAGATCTCTTTCACATGACAAGTTCAGCTTCAAGTTGAGCAGGATCGGACACTTGTGATGGCCATTGTTGAATTAGAATGTTAATGCAATCTTTGATTTCAGTGTCTTTTAAACTGATACATTTTTCTGGCAATTAACATGAAATTGTTTCCAAAACTTGCTTATGTGAAATAAATCTTTCATTAACTTCTTGAATAAAAAATCTTAAATAGGTATAAATATGCTTAATTAATACCTAGTATTCTTCAGGATCACAATACAGGGCTGTATTGTGTTATGCAGCGCAAGTATGGGGTTATATGCAATCTCAAATAGTTGAAAAATTGTATACATTTTGTATTAAAAAGCTGCTTA
Organism: Philaenus spumarius; assembly: GCA_018207615.1. Lineage (NCBI taxonomy): Eukaryota > Metazoa > Arthropoda > Insecta > Hemiptera > Aphrophoridae > Philaenus > Philaenus spumarius. The sequence goes on from JAGFPH010001573.1 coordinate 166,489, forward strand.
TGTTACCAAAAAATACGCCTGATTTTATAATATACTCTGAGATAAGAGAGTCAATTGTTTGCATATACTATTTCATTACATTTCAAGTATATACAGAAAGTGTTAAAATTAAATAATCATAGGCCAAAATTGCTTGCAATTGAAATTATTAATAAAAATATATTCTGGTATAACAATGTCAAGACACTTTGTAAAAAACATAACCTTAATTCTTGTCAATACTTAGAAGAAAATGGTGAAATGACTGCTATATAAAACCTATTAAATTGTATTATGACTGATTTAAAAAATAATTTATTGCAAAAACTTGTAATTCTGTTTATCATGGTATGAATAAAGAGTTAGATTTTGATTTAGGAAAGAGGAATTACGTGACAGACGGTTGTAGTATCTATTTTGTTTCTAAAATTTTTAAGTTAAGAGGGCAAGCTTTAAAGTTAAATTTTAGGGCTGACCGGCCCGAAGAAGCTCATTTGTGTTCACTGTGTAACAGGTTAGAAATTCAGGATTCATACCATTATGTCGGTGTGTGTCCAATATTTAAAGAGATTAGACTTGCATGGTTGGGTTCAGAAACACTTAGTATAAAAGATTATAAAGAATATTTGAATGGTAGAAATTGGACTAGTTTGTTTAGTTATCATGTGAGAGCATACAAATACAGACGAATGTTAGTCGAGTATTATAATTATTAATTGTTAGCTTTTATGTACACAGCCATAATTTTTGTTTAATGTTTACTAGTTTTTTGTTTTTGTTGAGTGCCATTGTGGATTATTTTTGTATAATTGTTCTTGTTTTGATTGGTTATGTATAATTTTAGTAATTACAATTGTATGTGTTTGAATAGCAACTCTAAAGACAGACATTTGCCCATATAACTGAGTTTGCTTAGAGATTTTATTTTATTATTTGTAAAATGTAATGATTTTGGAAAATAAACTCATTATTAATATTAGTTTTGAATTATGCCCGAATTTTTATTTTGGAACTAGCCGGCGATTGAGGCGAGTTCACACGGGCGTGTAGAAATGGTTAATACAATCGGGGACGGGTGGGGTGCCAATATATGGCATTGCAAGTACTTTCCTCGTCTGAACACGGGTACTACTGCACTCTTTCGATTAGTGAACTAGCCTGGTGAGTAGAGGTCTTGCCAGTAGATAGCATTTGGGGTTATTTACTCGCCCACTCTCTTTACATTTCCTACTAGCTTATCCAACTCGCTTCATCTGAACACGTGGACTACTTGTGGACTTCATCTAAACAGTTTTGTATTTTTTTTAGTCTTTCTTAGATTAAAAAAACTTTTTAACTTTCGTAGATTCGCGAAACCTCCTTCTATTAGCCTTCCTGCACTAAACTAATCTACTCGCCCTACTGGGACTCAACGATACCAGTAACTACTAACTTGCCTCTGCCCATTGGCCCACTGGCAAGGTAGTGTACAAACCCGTGTGAACCCGCCTTAAGGCGTTGGGTTGGCCTCTGCTCCATTCGGAATTCTAGTTGGTACTTACGGGCAAGTGTCAAGGACATAACATTGAGGCAGAGATAGCCAAAGCGATTGCCGTAGGTTACGACCATTTAAGAATAATAACAATACTATAATTCTCACACACATATGTTTAATAATCAAACGCGCGTATCAACGAAAAAGTCGTCATCCTCAGTGATGCATGACCTACAACTAACAACTCATAATGACAGTGAAATGAAGTAACATTCCGGCTATATTTATTTTTTAAATAAAAGCAACACCTTCCCTACATACGCTTTTAAAGCACTGGAATTTTAATAAAATATTTTCCTCGGATTCTTTAAGCTCGAAATGGTGGAATTTTTTATAAGTACTGTTTGATCTGATCTCGGAAATGAGAAAGAAATAAAATGTTAAAAAATGTTTTGTGAATTATTTACCCTGGTACTTATTATTCAACATAAATACATTAAAATAGACTTCGTCACAAACAGTTTGAAATTAGTAATTACGTCTTAAAACTAAGTTGACAGATGACCTAGCCTTACACAACTCAAATATTGATATTGATTTCACAACTCAAATATTCTTCAATTTATAAAATGGGTGCTCTAAGCATAAAATGTATGATATCCTATTACTTTAAATGAGCAATTCTTGTATCCTTGTATCTGTCGCAGATTTCGAAAACGGCTCTAACGAATTCACAGAAATTTTGAATTTAGATGTAGTTTTGATTTTTAATTACACCCATATAGTTGTATTTCGTGTAAAAACGCAATTTTTTGAGAAAATCTAATTTAAAATTTGAAAAATTTTAACATAGGGACTTATGGGTTGCCCTGTTGGTTACAAAATAACGACGAAATAGTAAATAAAGCGATCAAAACAGCTGTTAAAAAACAAGCGAATTTATACTGTTTTAGCACGTTGGAATTAGAATAAATTGGGCCTGATTTAACAATTTATTTTGTAAAAAAAGGTAAACTTGGGAAAGATGGATAAATTATAATAGTAAATTTTGTAATATAGGACTGGCTCATTTCTAAAACATAGTATTGAGGTTATGTTAATCCTGCAATTATTTGTACTATATTTAGGCTTGGTTTCAAAACTTTAGTCGACAGAAGATAGTAGAACTAGGACTAAAATCGTAATGAAAGCCTCTCACGTTTCTAAAGCATGTATTTGAGGTTATAATTAATCTTGTAATTACTGTTAATATATTTAAGCCTGGTTTCATAATTTTAGTTGACAGATTAACGAGATTCTCTAGCGAATTTTCCAACTGCGTCAGGCAGTTTATTGAAACAGTTGATTGTGTATGGTTATTCCATTCCCCAGACGAGAAGTCCATATTGTATAATACTTTCAAAGAAAGCAAAGTCTGACCAATTTAAAATATTAAAAAGTTATTTGCCTTCTAAGATTCGCTAATAAATAAATCACCGTTGACAACTTCTTAACATAATCTATAAGCACCGACCAGGAGAGCATACTTCAATTCGTATACCAAGTAAAGTTACAACTTTTTCTTATGCAGGGTTATAGGCTAACTATGTTTATATTTACTTCGTAAAGTGACCAAAAGTTTTTGAATTTTTGAAGTGAAAACTTCTTTAGGCGCACAGAGCACCTTCTGGGTAAGGCGAACTTTACTAAATTGCGATATGCACTTAAAGTGAGACAATTTGCATTGTTGATTTCATCGATGATTTCTTCTTTTTCATTGGTTTACACACATACTAATACAAACCAGAAGTTTAATGTAACAGCTGATCGTAAAAGAAGAAGAAAACGACGAAATAATATAGGCAGTGGTCAATTCTAATGCTTAACTCAACAGCTGTATGGGTTTAGTCACATCATGCTACTGATGAAATGGACTTTGTGCTTCCTAATTTTGTAAGTTTTTTTAAAAATTAATGTACTTAGTTATACCTCTAAAATGATCAAATTTCGTATTAAACCAATATAACCAATTATTTATGTTTATGACAGATTTCACTTCTGTTGGCAGTACCACGACTGCTTTATTTTTCATTTCTTCATTTTATAAATAGTCTATTTTTCTCAAACCAGTGATTTGCTTCGTTTAAAACTTTAGATTCTACATTACCCAACTGAAAAATGCCTTTGTGACTTACAAGTAAAGAAGTGTCGTCCGAATAAATTGTTGTGGAACATGAATAAGGTTTAGTAATTAATTTAAATTTAAAAAAATATGGGACCAACACGGAACCCTGAGGAACGCCAAGAGTAGTATTAATTATTAGTAATGTCTGCCGTCTATATCTACAAGCTGGTTCCAGTCTCTCAAACATGACTGAAACATAACAAATTCTTAGCCATGAAACCCATAAAATTCCATTTTCTCAAAAAAAGTATCAGGCCTAACACAATCAAATGCTCTACTCAAATAACAAAATATTACCGAGCAGGACAATTTTCTTCCAGTTTTTCCAGTAGGTTTTGTTAACTTCCCGCTAAGAAAATTGAAAATTTTCAAAAATAGGGAAGTTATTGGTTTCACCCCGTTTTTCGAAAATCGAGTATTCATCAGATCTCGACGTTTTGAGGTCCTAGAAATCTTCCCTGACCACTCCCGAGAGGGTGTCACCCTGTCTGTATGTATGTGTGTGTGTATGTAAGTATGTGACCCGCTTATAACTTTTGAACGGCTTAACCGATTGGATCCTACCAAACGGCGTTCTAAAGAGTTCCATCAAACTTAGATTTCCTGAAAATTTCAACTAATTCGGACAGGTAGGTTCTGAGAAATTTCGAAAAAACTAAGAAATAAAAAATTTTCAAATCAGGTTTTTTTTAATAACTTTTAAACGGCTTTAACGATCAATTCCAAAATCTAATCAGCTTTTAACCTTGAAAAGCGACGTCGATCGTTTCCAGTCCGGTCAAAATCGGTTAATTCGTTCGTGAGATATCGCAAACAAAATAAAATAAAAAAGTGTTTTTTTCCCAATTTCTCCGAAATTTTTCATCAGAAAAATTTTTGTTGTCGTTTCTTTCAATGGACTCGAAAAACTGCATCGATTTCCGCAAATCACATAAAAATCGGTTGATTCATTCGCGAGATATCGTGAACGAAAGAAAATAAAAAAAAGTGTTTTTCCTCAATTTCTCCGAAACTTTTCATCTGAAACATTTTTGTTGTTAATTCTTTCAATGGACTTAAAAAACTGCATCGATTGCCGCAAATCGCATAAAAATCGGTTGATTCATTCAACAGTTATGGCTGTTCAAAATTTCCAAAAATAGTGTTTGTTGTAATTAAACTTAGCGGGAAGGTACATGGATGGCCTTTAGGGTCAACCGTTTTCCAAATTTTTTTTACTATCTACAGCTTTTGTAGATGTTCTATATTTAAACTGACTATCACTACACAAATGTAAACCCTCAAAGTAAGCACTTACTCTCCTCTTTAGAATATTCTCCTTTATTTTTTAAATTACCGGAATACATGAAACTTTACCGGACGGTAACTTTTCGGCCCTTACTTAAATATTGGTACTATAATTGAAATTTTTAGTCACATGGGAAATATAATATGCTCCTTGGAGGGAGAGTGTACTTTATTTTGTAACACGTTGAATCCGGGCCCTACCGCTAGCTGTACATAAAGGTAGAGCGCATGCCCAAACAAATAGTTGAACCCGTTATCTGATTAGATCTGGAAACAGTTCGGTATGTTAATAAGCACGCAGGTTCGATTTGCATAAATCTATCGACAGTCCAACAATACAAAGTGTATAATTTGGTATGATCGGTTTAATTAAAATACAGGCTATGCTGATTGACTGGTTTGGTCAAGCTTTGTTAGGCCAGAGCCGCTCATTGGGGTCTAGAGCTGTTGTACACATGTGGTCCTAGCAAGCGTGTGCGATTGATGACGTATTTTATTGGAAGTCGCGTCGAAAAGTTTAACAACCAGTTAGGAATATTAGTTTAATTTAGATTTTAGAGATAAACTGAGTTTGAATAATGTGTCTTTATTTTGCACTTTAATCGAAGAATACATACAATTAATTAAATCTGAAGACAACAAAATCATGTAACATCCTTCTAAAAAACAGTTTTTATAGTGAAAACTTCTTTAGACGCTCCGACCACTTTTTGGATGAGGTAAAACACACGAACTCGCAATACGTGTTCATTTTTTTACACCGTAGTAAATCAGAAATTTAATGTTGATGTTGATCGTAAAAGAAAAAGAAATCGACTAAATGAAATGCGCAGTGGTTTAATTCAAAGGCTTAAACTCAATAGCTGAATGGATTTAGTCACGTCACGCCACCGAAGAAATGGACATTGCACTTCCCAATTTTGTAATTTGTGTTAAATTGTGAACTTGTGACACCTCTAAAATTTACATAGTCCTTTCTAATTTTTTTTACATGTTTAATTTTAATTGGAACCATAATTGGTTGCTGTAGTAAGGAATGTAAATGCATTAACGAAAACGAGTGGTTCAGTATAGGCCTAACCTAAAATTAAATTATTAAACTTTTAATACAAATTAGCTGTTTAACTTTAATATTTAACAACATATATCCTTATATATAATTCTGTAAGCGAAATTTTAGATTCAAAATTGTGAGAATTTGGTAAATCGGAGGACGATGGGAGAGGTATCAAATTAAAGGTATCGATTCAAGGAACGAGGGAAAAATATAAGTTTTGTCTAAAATTAAAAACTAAGGGGTTTTTGGCGTCCTCGAAAAATTGAAAATCCCCATAAGAAATACATGAGAATTTAAAAACATCTGCTTTGTTTACATTAAAACATTTTTGGTATTAAATAAATAAGTTAAAATAAAACAGCTGTTCTGTAGTTTACATTAAAACATTTGATCTATACTAATATTATAAAAAGGTAAAGTTTGTTTTTTTGTTTGTTTGTATGTAGGGGGTAATCTCTGGCACTGTACAGAACAGATTGAAAAAATAGTTTTACTAATAACAAGCTACACTATCACTGAGTAAAATAGGCTATAATTAATTTCGATAAAAACTTTTTTACTTCAATATTTGTAAATTAGTCGGAACAAATTCTTAGGTTAGGCCTAGAATGATAAACCAACAAATTTATTTACATTTTTTACCATAGCAACCAATTTAATAAAATAACATATACCGTAATATATATAGCTGCTTGCTCCAATATTTCCATTAACAGCTGATTTAAAAATTTGAAGCAATTATTTTTGTATTTCTAGCCTTTAGATTAGGGTTTTAAAGTGTAGACCTGAGCCTTGCTGGTTCTTTTAACCATTATTATAACTGATGTTATAAAATTTACGAAACAATTTGATTTGAACATTTAACATTATTTACCTTCTTAGTTTTGAGGTTATTATTAATCCTACACCTTTATTATAAATAAAACATAACATATGTTTTTGGAAGGTTCCATTGGGGGTTGGCGTGTGGAGCACGCAGGGGTCTCCCCTAGTTAAAATTATAATAAAGTAAGCCTTTCTTGAATATTTATAATAATATACTAGGGGCTCTGCCCCTGGACGCTCCGCGTCCCAACCCCGGCTCGGCCTTCGGCCTCAGATGGCTGCTTCGCTTCGCTCGCAGGTGGAAAATTCGATAAAGAATCTCGTTAATCTTTGGCTCGTTTGTACATAGGTGACCGAGCATAAATCAGCTGTTTTATTTGGCAACTGACTCAAACTCATTAAACATTATCTCCATAAGATTAACATGGGAAATTTGAAGGATTGTATACCGGAGCTCCTTCTCGGGTGAATAGTGGCAGAACGGATGATAATATATAAGACTTGACATATCTGTGAATGATTATGTTCAGTTTTTGATCAAAATTAGCTGTTTTATATATAATAGGTTTGTAACAACCAATGTTTGAATTGAATTAAAATATAGTTAGCATTTTTCGTTGATTTTTGTTTGTGTTTGTTTTTAGTTTGTCAATGTAACCTCAAAAAGGTAATACTCTTCAAATTTTCTAAGTAATGTTGCTATGGTAATGAAAGTAAACAAACATGATGTGTTGCTAAGTTTTTTATACAAACAGCTGTTTTTGTGCCCCTGATAAAATCAGCTGTTTTTGATAAAATCAATAGAAATCTTTCTTCTATAAGATTAACATTGAAACTTTGAGGGCCACTGGGGCGTAGCCCTAATGTCCTAGGACTTTGGTAAATGGCCTAAAACCTTCCCAGGGTTAACCTGTGTTACTATGCAAAATTTAAAAACAATCGGATGAATGGTATACGAACGCAAAGTGGACAAAGAACCAAAAAAAAAACCCCATAAGGAATACACAGCAGAAATTTGCATTTGGTTATAACGTTTGTAAGGCGAAAGATACATAATTTGTAATGCTTGATGACATATCTGTGAATGATTACCTGCAATTTAAAAAAAAATAAGGAAATCGGCCGGATAGAATGGTCGTACTGACTGCCATAAGTTTTAATAAATTCTTTTAATAATAACATATATAATAATGAAGAAACCTGTGTTGGTTCAGTACAGAAGTGAAAACTGTCATGAATATAAATCGTTGGCTATAGACTATTTATATTGGTTTAGTTCGAAATTTGATAATTGTTTTTTGTCCCATTTAAAATTGAAATATAAAAAATTACACAAACATGCCTATAGAGTATTGCCTATAGACAATAAGGTACATGTTATTTTTTGTTTTTTAGATTTCAATTTTAAATGGGACAAGATAAAATTAATTATCAAATTTCGGATTAAACCAATATAACTAACGATGTATAGTCATAATAGTTTTCACTTCTGTCGGCAGTCCCATGAATGCTTTCATTTTATACTTTGGCTGGTGTACATTGTTGAACCCCTATAAATGCATACGATCGACCTATACGATTACAATTTGGAATACTTTACCGTAATTAGTATTTTCAAACCGTGACAATCCAGACCGCCATCATTATTAATGTAATGAGCTATTTAGGCTCAACTGTCCATGCAGCAGAGAAGATAGAATCCAGTTCGTTAATTTTATCTTTCGTAATTATCTTCTTTGGTCCTGTGGCTACGTTCGGTGTATTGTCATTAAATGCGGGTCATGATGGGTTCAATTCTCGACCTGGAGGAACGAAGTTTAAGTTTGTATGCTCGTCAAAATTCTTAGGCCACAAAGGCAAATACAATGTTTGAATCGCCCAATAAACTCAAACATAAGCGTGCAAGACAGTGGTTTTCAATCTGAACTCTTAAATTCTGATGTTTTATAGATTTAATAATAGATAGCAATAGTATTTATTTTCCTCCTATTATTACACAGCTAGGGGCTCTATCCATGCTCGCTTCGCTCACCAACTCCGGCGGCAACCCATGGTGAAGTCAATGCAAAGAGATTATTGTATACTCTGATATTTTCAAGGAAATTACTATAGAGCTTTAATCAATCTATACTAATATTTTAAAGAGGTAAAGTGTTTTTTTTTTTGTATGTAGAGAGTAATCTCTAGCACTAGGCCTACAGAACCGATTGAAAAAATAGTTTTACTAATAAAAAGCTACACTATCCCTGAGTAACATAGGCTATAATTCATTTCGATAAAAACCTTTTTTTATTTCAATGTTTGTAAATTTAGTCGGAAAAATTCTTAGGTTAGACTTAGAATGATAAACCAACACATGTATTTACATTTTTATTACCATAGCAACCAATTGAATAAAATAACAGATAATATAGCTGTGTGTTCAAATATTTCCATTAACAGCTAATTTCAAAATTTGAAGCAATTATTTTTGTATTTCTAGCTTTTATGTTAGGGTTTTAAAGTGTAGACCTGAGCCTTTCTGGTTCTTTTAACCATTATAATAACTGCTTTTATAAAATATAAGAAATAATTTAATTTGAACATTTAACATTATTTACCATCTTACTTTTGATGTTATTATTAATGCTACACCTTTATTATAAATAAAACATAACATATGTTTTTGGAAGATTCATAATAAAATATATAAATCATGATTCGTCTTGTTACTGCACAATTGCAGCAATGATCGATTGTAGCTTGTCACATAATATAATTATCACCCTCTTAATGCATTAATTACAAAATAACAACAATAACAACGTGTGTAATTGAAACTGTATAACAAAAACCAGAAAAATAACAGCCTATATAATTGAAATTAACATAATCTCATCCTCTTCATGCATTCATCACAAAATAACAACCAATAACTAAATTAACAGCCTATATAATTAAAATTAACATAATCTCATCCTCTTCATGCATTCATCACAGAATAACAACCAATAACAAAAATTACAGCCTATATAATTAAAATTAACGTAATACTTAATATTTCTGACTACAAATATTTACAAAAGTTAGTTCCAACAACTGAAAAGAAAGGTAACATCACCATACATATTACCATATGCATATATACATACACATTACATGTATATAAATACATACCATGGATAATCTGCATAACTATAATTAACTATAACTGTTAAATTTTCAATAATTAAATTCCCTCACCCAATCCCATCTACATTTCCATGCGTCTTTTAAATATTTTCCTATTGAGCTTTAACCTATACATAGCTAATGTAAGACAGAAATCTAAATATACAACACCAATAAATTGAATTAAGGCAGCGTTGTAATGTCACTATTAGTATTTAAATAATCAAAATTTCAAACAAATGTTGATATTACTTATAACAACACCATATGTTTGACTTATAATACAGGAAGTCATTTGTTGCTTTTACCTAATCTAAAGAAAGTATTTTGCCAAATTAATTGAGAATAAACGTGTTTTTTTTCATTGTCGGACTAACCTAAAATTAATTTTGTTTTATCCAAATCAATTGTTATATTATTTACTAAACAGTTTTTTGAATTACATTATAATTCAGTATTTTTCTTTGTGGTTTGTGTTTGCTTTTAGTTTGTTAATCTAACCTAAAACGGCTGTTGTGAGTGAATAACAATAAAAATATTCTAAATTTGCTAAGTTGGTTGCTATGGTAATGAATGCAAATAAACATGTGATGCTAAGCTTATGATCCGAAGAGCTATTTATGAGAATATTCACTATTTTTACCCTTTAAATTACAAATTTTGTAAAATCCTTTCTTAGTGCGCGCCTATGACCCCATAACCGTATGCCTTTAAATTTTCTTATTTTGCTCTACGTAGATTATGTGTCAGTCAGTCATTCAGTCAGGCTAACCAACACTTACAGTATTTGATGGTTAGTCTAGGAAAGAATACTAACTTCAATACTAAATATAATACAAGTTAATTGAATACAAAGTAATTACTCTAACTTGTTTACACTTATAAAACAGTGCGTCTACCCCTGCGGTGGTATATATTAGCAGGCCGCTTTATACATAATTAAGTAAAAAAAAAAAACTAAATTATTTATTACATATCTGCTTAGGTAATATCAAAAAATACTCGCATTTTTCTTCCCCTTATTATTACCGAATTACCATAGAAAAAATAAACGGTACCAGGAACTGGCACATACTTTCTCACAAATACATTTAAATTACTAAACAGATTCACTGTGACTTGTAGGGTGGTGTAGGAGAGTTTTTTATTAAAGTTGGAGATAAACTAATAAAATATTATTATTATTATTATTATCTAGAGAGAAAACTATTCGATCGATTTCGAAAAAATTTGCACCAAACACGTCAATTAGGTCTTCATAGATGCACGTAAAATGGTTTTGAATTTTTTTTTTAACAACCCGCTTTATGGCCAAAAAACCCCCAAAAAACAGTTATTATTATTATTATTAGCTAAACGAGAATTTTTAGAAAGATGCTGGTTTCTGTATATGGTAGGCACATTAAAGGCTACAAATAAGCCAAATTTTATCAAAATCGTTAGAGCCGTTTTTTTATAAAAAAATAATAACTGATTTTTTGGGGGTTTTTTGGCCAAAAAAGGGGTTGTTTTTCAAAACTGTTCAAAACCCTTTTTCGTGCATCTATACAGGCGTACTGGACATGTCTGGTGCAAATTTGGTTGAAATCGATCGAATAGTTTTCTCTCTAGCTTTGTTTACTTTTATTAAAGTAGGCGATTAACTAATAAATATTATTATTATTAGCTAGAGAGAAAACTATTCGATCGATTTCAAACAAATTTGCACCAAACACGTCAATTAGGTCTTTATAGATGCACGTAAAAAGGTTTTGAAAAATTTTGAAAAACAACCCCCTTTATGGCCAAAAAACCCCCAAAAATCAGTTATTATTATTATTATTAGCTAAACGAGAATTTTTAGAAAGATGCGGGTTTTTGTATATGGTAGGGCACATTAAAGGCTACAAATAAGCCAAATTTTATCAAAATCGTTAAGAGCCGGTTTTTTTATAAAAAAATAATAACTGATTTTTTGGGGGTTTTTTGACCAAAAAGGGGGTTGTTTTTCAAAATTGTTCAAAACCCTTTTTCGTGCATCTATACAGGCGTACTGGACATGTCTGGTGCAAATTTGGTTGAAATCGATCGAATAGTTTTCTCTCTAGCTCTGTCTACATACAGACATACATACATACAGACATACATACATACAGACATACATACAGACATACATACAGACATACAGACAGACATTTTGTAAAAACCACTTTTCTGGACTCAGGGGGTCCCAAAACGGATATTTCCGCAAAAATCTCAACATCGATTTTTTTTGCGATCACTATACTTTCTCTATACTATAGTATAGTGAGAAAGTAAAATGAGAGTCACTTATGGTGAGACCTAATGACGTGAGTGGTTAATGAGCACCGATCATGGTTCCCAGAAAACGTATTGAGACGTCAGTAAAATTTTAAATATATATGTGTTCGCACTTTAACGGTTCATTTTTTACGACCGATTTATTCCAAATTAGGAACACACGTTTGTTTTCTAAGTGGTAGCTTTTGATCCGAGGCCGAAAAGTCAAGGTAGAAATTCACAAAGCGAGTTTTTGTAGAGGAACGAAGCATCGCGCATCGCGTAAGACCGGACTAGAGGCTGAGGTATAAACAAATTCTACTAACGTATTTCGTATATTCAGGCAGCTATTTTAGCTCCTTCGTGAGTAATCCGATTTCCCAAATAGTTGGTTGAAATCCTAAAACATATAAACTTAATTTTAGGAATTCGCTCAACTCACGTCAGCGGTTCAGCTGCGTGATCAAATTGCTACGTATTTATTTGTTTTTACATGTTTAACGAGCTCCTAAAAACCCCTACACATTTTCGTAAATCGATCTGTATTTTACAGGCACACTCAGAGGACGTTTACTAAATAAATCTTATTTACCTCCTACACCACAGAATAGTAAAGGTTACAATGAAAGATTTGTCCTTGCCCCCTGTTTCAGCACAGATGCAACCCGCCTACGCGGCTTGGCTCCTGCTGCACTAAACGTAGGGCATAAAGACATCGTGGTATTTAACTGCTAATTTACCTGTTTTCTTAGTAGTACGAAATATCTTTCTTATGTTAGGATCGTAAAATCAGTGTAATTTATAACGTGCGTTGGAACGCAGTGAATGACACTATGTTAATATTTTCTGCGAACCTTAACATAAGTATGGTTGGCTTTGTTGGTTCACATGAAATGATTTATTGAGATGAAGGTAATTTAACGTTGTAGTCTGTACATTGTGATACCATTGAATAAATTATATTCAAAGGTGATACTGAGGGAGATAATTCAGGGCGTGGTCATATGGGTCAGATTAAAAATTGTTTTCCTCTAAAAATATGTTCGTAATCGCTTCTTTTACCAGCTATCCGCCACTTTATTTTTTACTAAATAAATTATATCTCTACGTCTGAACCGATTGTGTAAAATCCCGGTTTGCAAATAATTTTCAACACGTTACAATGATCCCATTCAAAATGGCTGTCATTTAAACATTTTAAATAAATTTAGATTCAATCATAGTAGCCACAGATCAGTTTTGTAATTAGGCTAATATTAAATTCTAACTGAATATTTTACGTCTACTGTCCTTGTTTTAGAAAGAAAAACAAGGATCAATAGACTTTAGTATTCACTTATAATTTAATATTAATTTTAAATAAAACTAGTGCACCTTGAAATGCTTGAATTAATTTTAAGAGTGGTTATCACATTTCATCCCTTTGATTTAAGTAATCGAATTGCAAATTTTTTTTATATCAAGTAAGAATAATATTAAATCATTTTAGATTTATGGTTTGTTGGAATTTAGTGCAATTTATGTTTATTTTATAGGGGTAGCTACCCCATTTAAATCTTTTTTTTTTTAGTGACCATATTCTATAAAACAATCCTGATATTAATGTATGTAAATTGTGAAATTTTAGTAAAATTAGTTGATTAGTTTTTGAGAATATAGAAAAAGTAAGTGGATTATTGTTTAATGTTAAGGGTAGTTATTCCATTTCACCCCTTTCACTTAAGTACTCAAACTGTAAATATTTGTGTACGTAAATCTTTTTAAATAATACTAGGGGCTGTGCCCCTGGACGCTCCGCGTCCCAACCTCGGCTCGGCCTTCGGCCTCAGATGGCTGCTTCGCTTCGCTCGCAGGTGGAAAATTCGATAAAGAATATCGTTCATCTTTGGCTCGTTTGTACATAGGTGACCGAGCATAAATCAGCTGTTTTATTTGGCAGCTGACTCAAACCCATTAAACATTATCTCCATAAGATTATCATGGGAAACTATACCGGAGCTCCTTCTCGGGTGAATAGCGGCTGAACGGATGATAATATATAAGACTTGACATATCTGTGAATGATTACGTTCAGTTTTTGATCCAAATTAGCTGTTTTATATATAATAGGTTTGTAACAACCAATGTTTGAATTGAATTAAAATATAGTTAGCATTTTTTGTTTGTGTTTGTTTTTAGTTTGTCAATGTAACCTCAAAAAGGTAACACTCTTCAAATTTTCTAAGTAATGTTGCTATGGTAATGAAAGTAAACAAACATGATGTGTTGCTAAGTTTTTTATACGAACAGCTGTTTTTGTGCCCCTGATAAAATCAATAGAAATCTTTCTTCCATAAGATTAACATTGAAACTTTGAGGGCCACTGGGGCGTAGCCCTAATGCCCTAGGACTTCGGTAAATGGCCTAAAACCTTCCCAGGGTTAACCTGTGTTACTATGCAAAATTTCAAAGCAATCGGATGGACGGTATACGAACGCAAAGTGGACAAAGAACCAAAAAAAAAAAAACCCATAAGGAATACACAGCAGAAATTTGCATTTGATTATAACGTTTGTAAGGCGAAAGATACATGATTTGTAATGCTTGATGACATATCTGTGAATGATTACCTGCAATTTAAAAAAAAAATAAGGAAATCGGCCGGATAGAATGGCCGTACTGACTGCCACAAGTTTTCATAAATTCTTTTAATATATAGATTACACAATTTTAGCTTTATAGCTTGTAGGAATTTAATTTATATTTATTGTATAATCGTAGCCACCCCTATTCAACCCCTTAGACTGAATTAATTGTAACGTCTAAACACCCCCAGTAATGGTATGGATAAAGTGTGATTTTTTTAGCGAACTAAGTCAATTATTAGGTTTTAAGTCTATAGAGGACAAGAAACAAACATTGATTTTTATATTTTTATATATAGAAAAACATTTCCTAGAACCATATCGCAGCGCCACCTACCGGGTCCAATTGTGAATCTAAACCACCCAGCGACCTACACAAATACACACACAAAATTTAATCAAAATGGGTTCAGTAACATACACATAACCGGGGATTTGAATTTAAACCCTTTTAACAAGTTCACTGCCAAGGACGCACATGTGAGCTCGATACTGAACACTATGAGAAGTGGCCGACGCACAGGTGAGAAACATTTAAAAAATAAAAGGTGAGCTCCTAGCATAGGAAGTACGAAATTTTCATAGCAGTGAAAGTGTTAAACACTAATTTCCATACTTATTTTTAAAATTTCGATATAGTTACTCATGTAAAATATTATTTAATAGATCAGATCAAGCTCACAAGAGAGTAAGGCTGTAACCTACTGCATGCATGTATATTGTACGTTGTAGTTTAATCACGTAAATCTAAATATTAGTATGCATGCAATGCACTATGATGTAAATTATGTTGTTGGATCCTCTGTTGTGTTGTGTTGTCTATTTTACAATTTAACTTGCACTTTTTAAACCTAGTATTAATTTTTACTGGTAAATTTTGGGATTTCGGGTTGGGGTTTGGCTCCCCCCCCCCCCCCCTCTGGCTGCAGCCTTGTCTACAGGGTGAATTTTTTAAGTGGGCCACCATTGGGATCTCAGAAAGTATTAATTTTACAGCAAACTTTAAATGGGGAACCTTTCCTGTTTTTAAAAAAATATGTAGTTAAAAACTTTGAAATGTCTTATGGAAACCCTTATTTTTATAGCCTAACGTATTTGGAGTTTACATGCAATTTTAGGATTTTTTTATTCTTGGTGTTTTTTTTATAAACTTAACCGTTTAGCCGCTAGGAGCTCTGAAAGTTTCAGAAACTCTTATTTCAACAATTATTTCAGGCATGTTTTACCATTTGCAAACAATAAAATTTTACTCAAAGTTCAATATTTTGTACAATGGAAAGTTAAAAAGCTGTTGCAATTTCACAAATACTTTATTTTATACAAAAAAACTTACTTAAATTACTGTTAAAAAATCGCTAACGCAACCACTGTGTATTGTGTAAGAAGATGTATTTATGAGCGCAAGCGTGTATTTATGAAGATGGAGGACACTTTTAAAACCTGTTTTAACTCATAATTAATTAAGTCTTCTTGACTGCCTTTTTGTGTCCCAAAACATTTTGTTGAAATTGTACAATTGTCATGCAATCTATTTAGCAACTTGCGGCTAAGCAGTTAAGTTTATTAAAAAAATAAACGGTATCAGTTAACTGACACAAACTTTCTCCCAACTTACTGTAGTCAAAATAATATTGTTTTTAATCATTTTATTTACTACTTTTTAGAACAAAACAAAAAAATAATATTCTACCTACGTCAATCGTATAAAAAAATTATTGTCCCAGGCGGGATTCGATCGCACGACCTTTGAATTACTGGCCGTGCTCGCTACCGTGGTGATACCCCGTGCGGCCGCTGCCGCGATGCTAGATTGACAACACTAACTTGTTTATTTTTAAACATTTCCCCATAATTATAAAACGCCGAAGTTTTGATAAAAGCGGGTGGTGTCATTTTGTTTGGCATCTTAAGCACTATAAATACTGAAAATTTGATCAAAATCGTTATAGCCGTTTTTGAGAAATTTACATTTTTGTCGTTTTTTATGGGGTTTTAGGGGTAAATTACCCTTCAAAATTAAAAATTCCAAAAAATTAAAAAAAAGGAAAAAAACGCCTTTAGATATTAGGGTTTAGTACCTACATACCAAATTTAATGAAAATCGGACCAATAGTGTCCTCTCTGGTCGTGTATACATACAGACAGACTGACAGACAGACACCACTCTAAAAACACTTTTTTGGGTTCAGGGAGCACCAAAACAAAAAATTCCACTAAAAATATTTTTGGGTTTAGGGAGCACCAACACAGATAATTGCACTAAACAATTTTTTAGGGTTCTGGGAGCACCAAAACAGATAATTCAACTGAAAATTCAAATTCGAACATTTTTACGAAAACAATACTTTCTCCATATACTACGTATAGGGTGGAGAAAGTAAAAACACCAAGAATAAAAAAAGTCTTAAAGTTGCATGTACAATCCAAACCCATCATAAAAATTAGAGTTTCCTTAAGAAATTTCAAAGTTGACCACTATATTGGAAAATGGCGGCTATTTATAAATATTTTAACTACATATTTTTTAATTTCTCAAAAAACAAGGAAAGGTTCTCCATTTAAAGTTTGTTGTAAAATTAATACTTTATGAGATACCAATGGGGGCCTAATTATAACATAGAAAATGTTTGAGAGGCTGTATCTCATAAACGGTTAGGTTTAGGAAGGAAAAACATGTCTTAAATTTGTGTCCCCAATCGAAATTCAACATAAACATAGGAGTTTCTGTTTTAAAAAAATTAAGTTTGCAGCCATATTGGAAAAATGGCGGAGTTTTTGGAAATTTGAATATTGTATTTTTAATATAAGGGAAAAAGTAGAGAAATTCCCCCATTTAAAGTTTGTTGTAACTTCTATAGTTTCTGAAGTACCAATGGTGCCCCACTTAAAAAAATCATCCTGTATAGAATATCCTTGTTAAATTTGGGTCAATATTTTATAGACACCCAGTATACGTCGAAAACGGTTACCGTATTTGAAATTGTTTTAAATATACTGTATTATGACCAGTCAGTCTAAACTCAGTCTATTTAGCCTGTTACAAACTGGTAGTTGAGGAATTATCGTTTTTAAATTGGAAATGAACCGTGAACGAGGTCTGTTTGAAATCTCGAATTGGTGCAAACAATAGGCCTAATGATAACGTATTTATGAACTGTGAAGATTTTAACCCAAATCAACATGGAAAGTTCAAAATGCTTTCAAATAATTGGAAAATATTATGCAATTGCGTATATGCCACTTTGTCAATTGTTCAAACCAGTGCATGTGTTTTAGAAGGATCCTCAAGCTGGTTTTGAAGTAAACACTTTCCAGGCTATGCTTCGATTGACTTCCATTCAAATCGACTCCTTAAAGGACATGAGTTGCCAGTGCAATTAAAACCACCTGTTACATTATTGATCTTTCTAGATTTATATATCTCGGTCAATTCTGACCTCAAGTGTCACGAGAAATGCCTTCACTACTTTTGTTTAAAACTAGCTGACCCGTACGGCGTTGACCGTGGTTGTTGGTATTTTCAGTCTTTTTGACGTAATTGTAATTCTTTTTAAGTGTTCGTTGAATACCTGTGCGTACCCCACTGTGGTCATGAAAAAAAGTCTACGCTATTTAGGAAAGCACTGAAAATTGTATTCCTGTAAACTACTATCTAACATGAAAAAGCTTTAAATATATCGTTTTAATTTATAGTTTTTACTAAGTTTGACTTTCACTTAATTTCATTGACAATGTTGCGAGCACCTACGGCCTTAGAGGAAGCTACGTAACAAATTTCATTCCAATTCGTTCTTATAGGGATTTTTAGTAACTTTGACCCTCCTCCCCAAACCACCCTAAAATTTCGAATTTCTTTTAACCCTTTCTTAGCGAGGGTTTAAATTAGCTGGGGGTCGTAGAAAAGATATTTGAATCACTTTGCAACATCCGCGTTAATTTAGGATGTAACAAACTGGTTCAAATAGAGTTTTTAATTTTAAATGTATAGGCCTAATTAGTATAAGATATAAATTGTTTAGTATTTAAATATACAATATGCAGTATATATCGAAATAAAGCTACGAATGTGATATTTTAACGGCATTTAGTTTAATTCAGGTGGTTTGTTTAGTTTTCAATAAAATATGTTTAAACTCGTGTATGTTTATGGTTATGCATGGTGTCAAATAATTTGTTTGTTATTATTATTATTGATAGCGAAAATATGTTTTGAAAAGTATTAAAAACTTCATAGTTATAATATATTTTATATAAACAATATTTTAAGCAGAATATCTCTAAGTAGGCCTATATAGATATTTAATAACCAATGTTTGAGTTGAATTATAATTCTGTAAGCATTTTTATTTGTGTTTGTTTATAGTTTTTCAATCTAACCTTAAAAAGCTGTTGGTTTTGAAGAGTATTAAAGTGATTATAAATTTGCTAAGTAATGTTGCTATGGTAATACATCTAAACAAACATAAGCTTTTTATACTAACAGCTGTTTTTGTGAGCTATGGTTTTGAGTTCATACACAATAAATGCTGTTCAGTTTCTTCCAAATTTGAAACTTTTTCGGGAAACTTTTCAAACTTTTCTTTACGTATAAACCTTCTATGAACTACTACAAACATTTTAAGACCAAAAATAGCCAAATCGGTCCAGCCGTTCTCGAGTTTTAGCGAGACTAACGAACAGCAATTCATTTTTATATATATAGATAACATATAACCCAAAAAACCTTAGTGGGTTATACAGGGTCGAATTGTATACTTTCAAATAAATAAATAATTCTCAGTAACTTTTTTCGCCTTAGTTTTAGTAGAAATCAGATATTTTGTATTTTTAACAAAAAATTACTGTAACTCCAGAAATAGATAAGAAATTGAGTTCAAATTTTGTGTAAGCATTTTGTATGCTACGATTTACAAGTGTACCAAACACCAAGAATTTATTTATTTTAATAATTGTCAAATTTGTGGCTGTTACAAATGATTAAACTGGAATATCTTGAAAACCATTAACGTAACAAAAAAATGTACTAGAGACAAAATATTTTTCTTTTTTAACGACAGACTAAACGGCTTTTTTTGTCGTTTCTGTCGTCAAAGGATAACCGCGTTATCGAGAAAAAAATACTGAAAACATAATTTCTTCGTAATTGTCTACAACATCCAAAATTAGCCTAAAACCAAAATTTTTCAATTCTTATAGTTTTAATAAATAAGGTAAAATCAATTGCTCTGAGATGTTGGTTTTAGGCTAATTTTATATGTTGTAGACAATTATCAAGAAATTATGTTTCCAGTTTTTGTCAATACGATAAACGCGGTTATTTTTTGGCTTAAAGAAATTACAAAAAAAACCCATTTTGTCTTTCGTTAAAAAGGAACAATATTTTGTCTCCTGTACATTTTTTGTTACGTTAACGGTTTTCAAGATATTCCACTTAAAACATTTGTAACAGCCGCCATTTTGAAAATTATTAAAATAATTTCTTGGTGTTTGGTATACTTGTCGAAATATACAAAGTTTTAAATCAATATTTTACCTATTTCTGGAGTTATAGTGAGTTTTCGTAAAAACGAAATGGCGGATTGCGACTAAACTAAGCTGAATTTGACACTGAACATTTTCATTTATTTCAATGTATGCAATACCATAGCCCGCTAAGGTTTTTTGTCACACCCTGTATACTTTTTGAACATACTCTATGGGTTTTGGGAATAAAACGATTCCTTTTTTAAAACTAAAAATACACATTAACTCATATTTCTTTTGCACCGCCTTCAAAACATTAATGATCATTTGTGAATCCATAAAATCGGGGCATTGTCCTTATTCTACTGCAGATATACATTTACAGTCGGCCAAACGTAAGCTGGCACTTGGCTGCTTGGTAGAAAACCTGTATTAGTCGTTCTGAAAACATCAACCACTGCCAACAACCGCTTCTGCTGCGCGAGAAAAGAAACGGTGGCTAAAGCTTGGCCAATACTCAAATAGTCGTGTACTCCTTGTAATTGATTTCTTAAATTAATTATTACCGTTAAAAACTTATATAATTTGATTTTTTATTTTGATCACATTTATTATTATATAGCTACTTAAAGCAGTTGGAAGAAATATAAATATCATACGATCGTACAAAAAAGAATCAGTTTACTGGTTTCCAAATTTGGCGTCATAAAAGCTTTCGGTTCATCTCTGTGCTTTCTTCAACGGAATATTTGGAGTCCCACTGACACTCTCTTCTTTCATGAACTTGTACACATTGCTAACAATTTCCAATTTACAACTCTCAATAAAAATAAATTACCAATCTCTTAGTAACATAAATTACTAATAATAACTGTAGAAAGTAATACGACGCCTGTCGTGCGAGGATCAATGTATTCCGAAAGTATTTACCTGCACCTCCACCCTCCCCTCGCCATAAGTCCGTCGCCTAGGCTCGCTAAGCCCAAGTGCCAGCTTACGTTCGGCCGACTATACAAAAGTAACCAAGAAAAGTCAATGTCCTAAAAGTTATGACAACCGTTTTATTTTTCCATAGATAATGCACTTTATTCTCGTTAATTTTAACAAGTTTGCGGAAGTTTAAACTCTCCCTAGTTGGAACCAAGCCACCAGCTGTTCTGAATTAAACGACAAGTGTAATAAACTGTACTCCTACTCGGGAACAATCAAGGCAGCAGTGGCTAACAATGCCAACAACGAGGTGTAAAGTATTCAACAAATATATATTACTCGCAATAACGCAGCGTAAGTTAGATGTGTAGCCTACTGAAAAGAGCATCTAACTTTTAAACTGATAAATACTGTCCATTTACCAACATTAACTTATATTTAATTGCCAACTAGCAGAAGTACCAGCTGCTTGGCTCGCAGATATGAATAAATGAATGAAAGACTATCGGGTAAATAATTAGAGTTCACTGGCCCTAAAAGTACGGCGTGTTTCGTCCAAATCAATCTGTTTCCTATTTACGCTAACGTACATGATCATCCATGCGTCAGTAAGCGCAAAAACCTCGATGTCCGCCAGTTTGTCTATGAGTAAATTTTACCTAAAATATGATCTACTAACAATAGTTTACACCTTAGCCTAGATGCAAATAATCGAAATATTTGTTTCTCTCCTATATAAAACTAAAGAGTTATATGTGCCTTGGCACATAACCATGTGCATAGCTATGTAGTAAGGTACATAGCCCGTTTCTGGTTTCTAGAACAGTAGGAAGTCCCTTGGCCTAGAACATTCTCGAACCTACAATAGTGGAATATTGTATAACATTCTGGATATTCTCTGTGGAACAGTCTGGAATAATATTCTCGAACCTTCTGGAAGATTCTATAACATGTGGAACATTCTACAACACTCTCCAACATTCTCGAACATCTACTTATATAATATAATATTCTGGATATTCTAGAATATTCTTTGTGGAACATTCTGGAATAATATTCTCGAACCTTCTGGAAGATTCTATAACATTTTACTATACTTCAACGTTCTCAAACATTCTGGAATATTCTCGAACATTTGGTCTGGAACATGCTCGAATAATATTCTTGGACCTGGAAGATTCTATAACATTCTAGAATATTATCCTTCATTCTATAACATTCTGTCTGGAACAGTCTGGAATATTTTAGAACATTCCAGAAACATTCTGGCAGCTTCTAGAACATTCGGTATGGAACATTATTGAATAACCTTCTGTAAGATTCTATAAAATTCTGTAATATACTCCATCATCCTCGAACATTCTATCAGGAACAGTCTTGAATATTCTATAACATTCAAAAACATTCTGGAAGATTTTAGACCATTCTGTCTGGAACATTCTCGAATAACATTCTTTCACCTTTTATTCTGGAACATTCTATCTAGAACAGTCTTGAATATTCCAAAACATTCAGGAAACATTCTGGAAGCTTCTAGAACATTCGATCTGGCACATTCTCGAATAACAGTCTTTCACCTTTTATTCTGGAACATTCTATCTAGAACAGTCTTGAATATTCCAAAACATTCCGGAAACATTCTGGAAGCTTCTAGAACATTCGATCTGGCACATTCTAGAATAACATTCTTTCACCTTTTATTCTGGAACATTCTATCTAGAACAGTCTTGAATATTCCAGAACATTCCGGACACATTCTGGAAGTTTCTAGAACATTCAGCCTGGCACATTCTCGAATAACATTCTTTCACCTTCTAAAAGGTTCTATAACATTATGAAATATTCTCCGTAATTTTGGAACATTGTGGAACATTCTGTCTGGAACAGACTTGAATATTCTAGAACATTCCGGAAACATTCTGGAACATGTTCTGGAAACTTCTAGAACATTCTCTGCTCCTTCGTAGACTTGCCATAACAAGACCATTTGTGCGATGCGCTCTTTTGACAACCATATCTCTGAGCAGTTCCAGCCCCTTTATGGCTGCCAGGATGGGTTGCGGAGTTATAGCGGCACGCAGAAACAAATCTAGCTTAATACAAATATATAATGTACTAGCTGACCCGTACGGCGTTGCCCGTGGTGGTTGGTATTTTCAGTCTTTTTAACGTAATTGTATTCTTTTTAAGTGTTCAGTCAGTGAGTGGTATTTGGCTTTTATATATATAGATCTCAAATAATAAAAGCACTATTGTCATAATAATAAAAGATCTGAAATTATGATTTTAGTAACTTTGATCCCCCAAAACCCCTCCTAAAATTTCGAATTTTTTCAAACCCTTTCTTAGTAAGCACCTATGGCCCTAGAGGAAGTTACATACCAAATTTCATTCCAATTCGTTCGGTAGTTTTGAAGAAATCGTGATTTAATAACTTTGATCCCCCCAAAACCCCATTAAAATTTCGTTTTTTCAAACCCTTTCTTAGTAAGCACCTATGGCCCTAGAGGAAGCTACATACCAAATTTCATTCCAATCTCTTCGGTAGTTTTGGAGAAATCGTGATTTATTAATTTTTACCCCCCATACCCCCCTAAAATTTCCAATTTTTTATAACCCTTTTTTAGTGAACACTTATGGCCCTAGAGGAAGCTACATACCAAATTTCATTCCAATCCGTTCGGTAGTTTTGAAGAAATCGTGATTTAATAACTTTGATCCCCCCAAAACCCCCCTAAAATTTCGAATTTTTTTAAACCCTTTCTTAGTGAGCACCTGTGGCCCTAGAGGAAGCGACATACCAAATTTCATTTCAATCCGTTCGGTAGTTTTTGAGAAATCGTGATGAGTGAGTCAGTGGGTTTTCGCTTTTATATATATAGATTGATTAAATAAAAGTGTCATAATTATTATATTGAATAATAATAAACACTGTCATAAATTTAAAATCATTGGTATTGAAATTGTGTCAGATGTTCTTTAGTTTAAAAATAAAGTAAAACCAAATCCTATAGTTTTAATAGTTTGTGTTGCATTAAGTAAAGGCTTTAACTAATTATTATTTACTTGCGTTGTTTCTGCTTAACGTCTTCTATATGAATTAAGTTGGGGGACTTCGCATAGCGCAAATAAATCGAACACAACTTACTAGAGTCGAACCTACGAAATTGTGCTGGGAGTTCCATCTTTAGTAGGCTGGACGTGTACTTTTAGTTATTAGGGAATTTCCTTAGGAAAAAATTAGATATCGTAGGAACTTTTATGGTGAGACCTAAAGTCGGGACTAGTCAATGAGCACATATCATAGTCCCCAGAACACTGTGACTTTCATTAAAAATTTTATATATAGGCGTAGGCCTATATGTATACAGGGTGTTCATAAAGTCCCTTTAACCCCCCCCCCCCCTCCTTATTATTTGTGTTACTGAAAATAAGTTAACAAAACTTTGTACATATCTTACGTTGCAACTTGACACATTTTTTGACATATCTGACACTCTATGATTTGGGGGGGGGGGGGGGTAAGGGGGCTAACAATTTCAAATATAAAGGTAGGTCATGTGAACATTATGCAAGAAGAATGGTCCACAAGTTATAGAATCTTCCAGAAGGTTCAAAAATATTATTCCAGACTGTTTCACACATAATATCCAGAATATTGTATTATATGCCATAATGTTCGTGCATCATTGAAAAACCTTTTAAAAGAGAAACACAATGTCTCAAACTGGAGCTTAATATCTTACTTCATTTCAAAGTAATGGACAATCAAAGTTCTGGAAAATAACATACAACTTACTTATTCCTAATATCAACAAATTAATAACCTGCTTTTATGTTATGATAACAATACCATGTTTGTACACGCAGGCCCTTCAGCGCCTTCGTGAGTAAACCAATTTCACAAATATTCGTTGAAACTCTACAACATATGAACTTAATTTTGGAAATTCGATCAACTGACGTCAGCGTTTCTGCTGGGTGATCGAATTATTTTACATTATTTAGCTGTTGACGTAATTAAGGGCCGTGTTAAGTTTGAAACCAATCGGTTAAACAGATCTAGAGATACAAGTAATTTAGTGCAATAACCAAAATGAAGGAAGAATTTTAGGACCTATATTAAACATTTTTTAAAGTAAATACTCAAAGGTGAATTATTGGTCCACATTTTTAAACACCCTGTTGTCTACTACTATCAGCAGATTAGATTCAATTCCCGCATTTATACACCATTTGTTGATAGTATTGAAACATTCTGACACTCAAACGCTTCACCAGACCCTAACCTAACCTTTCCATGACGTTGTCAAACTAAAATAAAACCAAACACAACCTCACACTATTAAGAAGTTGATGAGTAACTGTGGAGTTAATGAACCGGATTGAACTGTATTCTACCTAGCGAGAGTCAAAGATCACTGGAGGCTTAAATAGTTCATTACAACAGCTGTGAAGCTACATAATTATAGAAGCATCGGTTGGATTTACGGTTCCTCGCCGGCGTAATTTAGAAGGCAAGTGTGGTCGGTGGAAAAAACCGCAGCAAAACGTAAACATTGATCTGTGGGCAGACTGTGAGCAAAGTAGTTATTACAAGCCGGCCGACAGTCTGCGAAGATGATTTAGAGGTTAGAGAGGTCGAACTGTTGAGTTTGATTAGTTGCTAGTTTTTTTTATAAATAACTAAAACAGTTTATTTAGGTTAATGATCTCTGTAGGTTTTTCTATCGTGTTACGTAACTTGAAAGATTAGTTTTATAACTTTTTATTGATTAATTATGTTTGCTAGTTTGAGAATTGTTTTGCCAAAACCGTTTACAAGTAATATCATATATGAGAGTAAATCGTATAACACACAAAATAATTGAATCGTGCAGTTGAACGGCTGAAGTGAGTTGAGAGAATTTAACTAATTAAGATTGCATAGTAAATAAAAAAAAGCACTCGTGGGACTGCCATCAGAAGTGAAAACTGTCATGAATATAAATCGTTGGTTATATTGGTTTAATCTTAAATTTGAGAATTATTTTTACCTTGACCCATTTAAAATAAAATCTAAAAAATAACATAAAAATGATTGTCCATAGTCAAATAATAAATTAAATAAACGGTGTCAGTTAACTGACACAAACTTTCTCCCAACTTACTGTAGTCAAAATAATATTGTTTTTAATCATTTTATTTTTTACTACTTGTTAGAACAAAACAAAAAATAATATTCTACCTATGTCAATCGTATAAAAAAATTATTGTCCCAGGCGGGATTCGATCGCGTGACCTTTGAATTACTGGCCGTGCTCGCTACCGTGGTGCTACCCCATGCGGCCGCCGCCGCGATGCTAGATTGACAACACAAACTTGTTTATTTTTAAACATTTCCCCATAATTATAAAACGCCGAAGTTTTGATAAAAGCGGGTGGTGTCATTTTGTTTGGCATCTTAAGCACTATAAATACTGAAAATTTGATCAAAATCGTTAGAGCCGTTTTTGAGAAATTTGCATTTTTGTCGTTTTTTATGGGTTTTTAGGAGTAAAATACCTTTAAAAATTAAAAGTTCAAAAAATGAAAAAAGCGCCTGGAGATATTAGGGTTTAGTACCTACATACCAAATTTCATGAAAATCGGACCAATAGTGTCCTCTCTGGTCGTGTATACATACTGACAGACTGACAGACAGACACCACTCTAAAAACACTTTTTTGGGTTC
>JAGFPH010001573.1:193534-214850 GCA_018207615.1 Philaenus spumarius
CGTTTAGTAGTTTTGGAGAAATCGTGATTTAGTAACTTTGACCCCCCAAACTCTCCCATAATATTTCGAATTTTTTTAAAAACTTTCTTAGTGAGCACCTATGGCCCAAGAGGAAACTACATACCAAATTTCGTTCTAATCCGTTCAGTAGTTTTTGAGATTTCGTGATGAGTCAGTGAGTGAGTGGTATTTGATTTTTATATATATAGAGATTACGCAAGATATTCACTTATGTAATTAATATAATTCGATCGCGTAGCTGTATCGCTGATGTGAATTGATTTTATTTTATTGTTTCCAAAATAATAAGTTTATAGCCTATGGTATATTCAACGCCTTCGTGAGTAGACTAATTTCTTAAATAGTTGCTTGAAACCCTAAAACATATAATCTTCGTCTATCAAAATCGATCAAAACGCAAAGTACCATAAAAGTACCCTAAACAGCGAAGTTTTCCGCTGCGAACGAAGCGAAACAGTCCATTGCACAAGGTCGAGGTGCAAACTCGCAAAGCGCAGTACATAATCTCAGTTCTTAAGGTCCTATATTTAATAATTAGTATATTAGTATTTGGAATGGCAACTAACAATTTGTTATAACATTATACTTGTAAAACCACTTGTCTTACATACTGTGCCAATGCACTGATCACGAAACAAGGCGGCAGTGCTGCAATCTGTGAACTGTTCACGAACTAGGCCGCACGCAGTCTTGTGCAGCTGAAGATGTTCACGTTGAAGGGGCGAATGGATGTCAAGAGGCAACAGGGAACAGTCATGTTTAACCTTGCATGAATAGTAGGGGCTCGTTGTGTAGATAGTGAATGTATTTGTCACTTTTATTATGCCGTGAAGATATGTGTACTCTAAAGTTAATGTTTAATTAACTAGTTTGTGATTTAAGAAGAATTACAAACGGGCTATCATTACCAAAAATTATCCTTTCCATCTAGACTTCAACCGGATTCGAAGCTTTGGACTTCAGGCACATATATCATATAGCACATCGCAAAGAACTCACATAACAAATAGCACATGTCATAGAGTATTCTCTGTTTGACGTTATCATTTAATCGTGATGGATGTTCAATTTTATTATTATTATTGGAGCCACGATGGCCGTGATTGTTAAGGCGTCAAAGCTTTATCAATCGTCATGGCAACCATCAATGGAAAAGTTCCGGGTTCAATTCCCGTTGACCCCGAATAATTTTCTAAATGGTTTCTTAACAGACATCATTGGCTGTGGTTCGGATTCCACGTAAAACTGTAGGTCCCGTCTTCATTAGCCTTAAGTGCAAAACAGCAAGACGTTAAAAAAAATAAAAAGTAAATAAATAACAAAAAAAAATATTATTATTGATTATTCGGATATGGAAAGAAGAACTAGATTATAATATCCTTAGTTCTATTAAAAAACAAAGTGAACTTTTACCTATTCAATCTTCATGAATGGTTTTAACACGGTCGTGGATAGGAAACTAAACTTAATGGACATTAGGCCACTCCCCTAGCTGGCTGCCACTTCCTCGGCACCTGGCCAATTGTTGTTCTGACTACGGTCTGACAACTCGTGTTTGCTGTCAGGTGTATGTTTGTGTTTTCAGTGTTTGTCATATTGCCTTTTCTTGACTTCTCAGTTGAAATGTACTACGTAGATGTTTTTTAAAGGTTAGTGGTCTATTTTAGTTAACATTTTTTTCTTCAACATAGGCCTAGATACGCAGGTTTATGTTTCCTTAGATTTAATCACTTGATTACGGGATTTGATTCATATTCCCGAAGCGTCGTGTATTTATAGTAACACATGGAGTATTGCATGTAGTACATAGCGGCTACAAATATAGGGGCTGTGTTTGTTTTGATATGTGTGAGAGCTGTGTTTATGGCTTTTGGGTCATCCGTCTTTATGAAACTGCCCTATATTTACGAGCGGATGAATGAAGAACTACTCAAACCCAAAGCTAGTAGTGTTGAACTCTGTCACTTGGAGGGCTGTAGTCAACTAAGAAATATTATTTCACTTCTGCCGAGCCTTCGAATAAGGTCATGCTGGAACCATTGGGAATCAAAAGCCGTATTTCTAGCCCGACAAAATCTCTTCAGATCTTTTGCAAAAGGCTGTCCTCTGTAACGTACCTGATTTACAGTAACAACATTCTGGTTATCATCTTATATGATACCATTACTCGCTCACTATGTCGTGGCTTCTCTCATATTGTTTGACTGTTGATGAAACAGTTTAGTGTGCATGGCTTTCATCTGAAAACTATACACTTAGTAGGACCCAGGGTTTCCTAGTTCATTGCTAACGTTGAGGCGAAATAAACTACTGTACTCTGTATTTTTGTCTCTTGCATTTAAATGTTGACCAGTAAGTATTATATACGGAAATCCAGAAAAGTTTTCTAAACATTCTTCTCAAAGTCGTATTACTGATGTTCATTTTCAAAGATGTCCGTTGAAGGCTTCTTTTTGAAGGCTGCATGAATTACTAAAGAAGTCTAAAGTGGTTTTCATTCGAAGTGACCCTTTTTGGGGCGGCCTACACACACTTTACGCTGAGTCGAAACACTACGCGTAAGACGGAAATTGTTAAAATTTATCATTACTTTTATGCTGTTTGTGAAACCTTTCTTGAAACTCTACAGTAGTTCGCAACAAACTAAGATGAGCGACAGTAATGCTCTACGGTAAAAACTTTCTCTGAAGTGATAAGTAACTAACATCAAGTGAAAATTTAATAGTAAGCAAAGTGGCCTGGCAACAATCAACAATGTAATCAGCTGTTCTAAAAACCAACCACAACTGTTTTATTTTCAGCATTGTTTATTTTAGCTCATACTTTATTTTAATTCGTCCCATACCTTTCATGCAATACTCATTCCTATAGGATACAAAACAATTTAACAACACCTATGTTTAGTGATTTTCCACTGACTCTTATGGTGAGACCTAAGGTCCTTAAGAGTCAATAAGCAACGATCATAGTCTCCAGAACACTTTTTGGGGTGTCTTGTCAAATTATATATATATATATATATATATATATATATATATATATATATATACGCGTGTGTGTGTGTGTTCTTACTCAAACGGTCGCATTTTACGTCCTATTTGGTCAAAAATTGGAACACACGTTGGTTTTTAAGTCGCTCGGACGAGTTCGTTAGGCAAACAAATCCAACAACAGGAAGCACGTTTTTGAATGAAACATTTTTGGGGGTTTAATCTAAACATATATATATGTAGGATATTATTCTGCACATTTTATTTTTTACAAACCTTGTAGCCCTTATGGTTCTTCCAAAATCGGTCCAAACGTAAAATACCATAAATCCGCAAAGTGCAGTCCATAATCCGAGGCCGTAAACTGCGAGCGAAACAAAGTAGCACTACTTAACCATTTACGGAGTGTCAAACTTTTGGCATCACCAAATATGAAAAAGTTGCGCTAACAATTGAAAATGATCAACTGCATATCACCAGTTTAGTTTTGTCACATATTTTCATCCACTAAACACAAACACTGGTGGTCACTGGTTTAACACTTTACAAAGACCTTTTAATCCAGTCGGTAAAGGTCAATTTAGACCAAAAGTACCAGTAATTTGCAATACGGCTGAATTTTTTTTTATAAGTACATTAAAGTATGTAGATTAACATACAAAAAAGTTTACCAGTCTGTCGATATCCCAAAGTCGAAAAATAAATCGATTATCATTTTTGTTTTCGATTATCCTTAATATTTCGAGCTGGGATGAAGATAGAGGAAAATAAAAAATACCACCGTGTAGGGGAGGTATTTTTCAACAAAAAAGGTCATATGTATTTATTTCGTCCGAGCAATGGTTTGTCTGGAAAAAATTCGATAATGCAGGTATGTATTTTGCAGCAGGGGAAATCACTAAAAGGGGACATCTTATTCATATATGAAGCGTTGGCTCGTTCTAAATTGGCCGAATTTTAATATATCGAATTGAAACTTGACATAGGAGTTAAAATATATATTTTAAACATTTATGCTGAGTCTCAGCTTGGTATCTTGAAAATTACCCGATCTAGAGCCACTTGACTTATTAATGGGTTTCTCGATTTTAGGAGTACCGGACCCATCAATTCATTTTAACCAGCTCCAGTTTATAAAATTTTCAAAATATCAACCTGAAAGTTTTTTTACAAGTTAAATATATACATTCAAACAAGATCAAGGAGTATAAACCTTTTTTATTATTTACTTTTCAAAGCACAAATAACTTAAAAAAGTATAATTTTAGACCTTTTTAGATTTTTCATCAAAACGCTTGAGTTAATCGGCTGCAGATTAGTCAATTTTTTAAATATAGTTTTTAAAATAAGTGTAGCAAAAAACAATTGTGTTTTTAACTTCTGTAAAAAATTTTAAATCGATATGTTCAAAAATGTCGAAAATGGAGTCGTTGAATCCAAAAGTGTTATAGTTAAAACGAGATAGGTAAAACAGAAGACTATTTTCAAGCGCCTCGTTTTTAAAAACAACAAGAAAAAAATCGTTCATACTTACTAAGAATATTTATACTGGTGTAATCAACTTGTAAAACAAATTTGATGTTGATATTCCAAAAATTGACGAAACTGGAATAGATTGAAATTAGTTCGTGAGTCCGGTACTAGTAAAATCGATAATCGAAATCGACTCCTAGATCGGGTAATTTTCAAGATAACAAGCTGAGACTCAGCATAAATGTTTAAAATATATATTTTAACTCCTATGTCAAGTTTCAATTCGATATATTAAAATTCGGCCAATTCAGAATGAGTCAACGCTTCATATATGAATAAGATGTCCCCTTTTAGTGATTTCCCCTGCTGCAAAATACATACCTGCATTATCGAATTTTTTCCAGACAAACCATTGCTCGGACGAAATAAATGAATATGACCTTTTTTGTTGAAAAATACCTCCCCTACATGGTGGTATTTTTTATTTTCCTCTATCTTCATCCCAGCTCGAAATATTAAGGATAATAAAAAAAAAAAAATGATAATCGATTTTTTTTCGACTTTGGGAAATCGATAGACTGGTAAACTTTTTTTTATGTTAATCTACATACTTGAATGTACTTATAAAAAAAATTCAGCCGTATTGCAAATTACTGGTAGTTGTAACCTATACCGACTGGGCTATTTAGACTGTTACAAAATACAAACTCATACAAAATTGTTGACCAATACGAAAGCGTAAACGATTACATTGCTTCGGTTCCACCAGAGTTATAACTATGATTATGTACCTAGTGTATACTATTACGTATTGCACATAACACCTAAACACTACATTCTATCACACTTTCACTATAATACCTTCTTTAGCGGTCTCATTAGAGGCTAAGAAATATAAATTGTCAGCCATTTTGTCTCGCTTAGACTTTGTTTATGAATATAAGCGTTGCGTCTAACAAGGTAATACAGAATTATGTGATACCATTGCGCTGCTTATGCAAAGGCTTAATGGTAGCGTAGGTTGCAGTCCCTTTACGCATTCAACGAGTGCTTGTATATTTAGGAGAACAGGTGTTTGGATTTTAAAACTGTTTATAAGATTAAACACATAAAAGAGCACTGTGGCGACAAAATCACACTGATTTGAATAAAAACCCCGAACCACAAAACAAGGAACAAAAACAATAACTAAACACCCGAGTGTTAAATAGTAGTGTTAAAACCCTCTGAGGATGATGACCATGTCATCGAAATGTACATAAGGGTAAAGTATTAAACATAACTTACAATTTAGTTGTTTAGTTATTGTTTTTGTTCCTTGTTTTGTGGTTCGGGGTTTTTATTCAAATCAGTGTGATTATAAGATGTATAGTTTAAAATTCTAGGATAAATATTATCAGATTGCTGTTAATCTAAAAGGAGTTAGTAGAAGTTCCACCGTCAGCCCCTTCTCCGTTCGAGTTAGGGTTGTTCTTAAAACCACTTTTTGGCGAGTTTGACATTTTTGTCCGCCATCTTGGATCAGCCATCTTGTAATGAACTTCCATTTTTAAAATAAGGGAAGGTAGTCGTGTGATACATGATTTTAATGTAAAATTTGAAGAAAAAACTATGGTCAAATGGTTAAACAATCCATTTGTTCGGAAAGGTATTAATTCAAAATTGGCCAGCTTTAACAACGAAGCTGGTTCTCCATCCTGCTGAAACTAAACTAGAACAGTCCTCAGAGCGAAAAAAAGGCAGTTTTTTGCTAAAAAATTTTACAGCAAACCGATTGCGATATGACCTGAGGAATAGTTTGTAGATGAAAATACTACCTTCGGAAACAATGATTTTTATTGTGGAATTATTTAAATAATAAAAACGGTGAAATATTCGACTTTTTTGGTTTTCGCTTATATCTTGTAAACGCTTAACTTCCCATGAAAAGTTTCAGGAAAGTATAACTATTTAAAAAGAGACTTTTAAAGTCTTAATTGGTGTGTTTTTTACTGAAAAAATAGGATAAACCATGAAATTTTATTTCTAAAGTTAAAGCTTTGGCATTGTGTAAAATGATAGTTAATGGCATGTAGATTAACCATGCACAAGTTGGGCCCTGTGGGTATATTGATTTTGAACAATAACTGTTCATATAAATGAACTAGCTGACCCGTACGGCGTTGCCCGTGGTGGTTGGTATTTTCAGTCTTTTTAACATAATTGTATTCTTTTTAAGTGTTCAGTCAGTGAGTGGTACTTGGCTTTTATATATATATAGATCTTAAATAATAAAAGCACTATTGTCATAATAATAAAAAATCTGAAATTATGATTTTATTAACATTGATCCCCCAAACCTCTCCTAAAATTTCGAAATTTTTCATACCCTTTTAGTGAGAACCTATGGCCCTAGAGGAAGCTACATACCAAATTTCATTCCAATCCGTTCGGTAGTTTTGAAGAAATCGTGATTTAATAACTTTGATCCCCAAATCCCCCTAAAATTTCAAATTTTTTCAAACCCTTTCTTAGTAAGCACCTATGACCCTAGAGGAAGATACGTACCAAATTTCATTCCAATCCATTCGGTGGTTTTGAAAAATCGTTTTTTAACAACTTTGATCCCCCCAAACCCCCTCTAAAATTTCGAATTTGTTCAAACCCTTTCTTAGTGAGTACCTATGGCCCTAGAGCAAGCTACATACCAAATTTCATTCCAATCCATTCGGTAGTTTTGAAGAAATCGTTTTTTAACAACTTTGATCCCCCCAAACCCACACCTAAAATTTCGAATTTTTTCAAACCCTTTCTTAGTGAGCACCTATGGCCCTAGAGGAAGCTACATACCAAATTTCATTCAAATCCATTCGGTAGTTTTGAAGAAGTCATTTTTTAATAACTTTGATCCCCCCCAAACCTCCCTAAAATTTCGAATTTTTCATACCCTTTTAGTGAGAACCTATGTCCCTAGAGGCAGCTACATACCAAATTTCATTCCAATCTGTTCGGTAGTTTTGAGAAATCGTGATTTAATAACTTTGATCCCCCTAAACCCCCCTAAAATTTCGAATTTTTTAAAACCCTTTCGTAGCGAGCGCCTATGGCCCTAGAGGAAGCTACGTACCAAATTTCATTCCAATCCGTTTGGTAGTTTTGAAGAAATCGCGATTTAATAACTTTGATCCCCCCAAACCCCCCTAAAATTTCGAATTTTTTCAAACCCTTTTTTAGTAAGTACCTATGCCCCTAGAGGAAGCTACATACCAAATTTCATTTCAATCCGTTCGGTAGTTTTCGAGAAATCGTGATGAGTGAGTGAGTGAGTGGTATTTCGCTTTTATATATATAGAAGATTGTTACGGTCGAATGGTTTTGAAAGTGTGTGTGCTTCTAATATCTAACGAGGATTATTGTCGCTCCAGTAACGACAATTTTTCCATTCATCATGAATGTCGCTTCTTCTGAGAAGATTGTAGAGTTGTAAAAATTGTAATCAGTCATACATTTTTCTATCATAGTTTCACAGTACCCGACTCGACGGTCATAATTATCTTCAATTAGTTCCTGAATAAATGGTGATATTTATTGGTTTTAAGCACTTGATGAACCGAATAAGTTCCAATTTCTGCAGCTTTTCGAACGGAGATAATTGGATCTCCTACAAATGTCTGTAACACTTCCAATGAGTTATCATCGTTGGTGGCAGATTTTGGTCTCCCACTGCGGACACGATTACTTACAGTACTTGTTTCCTGAAACCGTGTAATAGTCTTGGATACAGTAGGCTTGTATTTGGAAATGCAGACTAAACTACTGTATGAATGAATTGAATTAATTGGATTTATTTGTTTGTTTTTTCTTTAAAAATAATTGTTCTTTTTTTAACAAATATGTATATACAAAAAATAAGGAGAAAACAAAACCCTAAACTACAGTCAAATAAATGCTACCCCGAGGTTATAAACCTGTTAGGGACATTATGTTTAAATTTTAAAACTAATCAATTCTAAATATTCACATTAAACATAAAATACACATAAAAAATTGCATTTTAAAATTCATTTACATTGGCTGAACTTATCAAAATAAACAATAAATTTACGGGACTTCGACGCGCTACGACTTTTTAACTCTCAAAATCGGGTTTCCGGTACCGAAAAACTTAAAAACGTTACCCCACACTGTATTTAAAAGATGTTGACCCAAAAACTTGACCCCGACGCTTTACGACTCACGAAGATTTTGGCATCACCAGAAGTTTTCTACGACGTCTGTGAGTGCATATATCGTGTTATAGACAGACACACACAAATTATAGCATTATTTCAATACTTCGGTATTTTAATGCGACCCGAAATAAAAACTAGCTTATATCATGATTATTTTAAATAAGATATTAAAACAATAAGAGTTACTAAATATATTTACCAAAATCTAACCTAATTCCTAATCTATTTCATATAAACTAACTACTCACGCTAACACCTCCCTCCCCTCACACCCATATTCACCCCACCTCCTAAAGTTTGTCTTCACACACACTCCCTCACGTACACAAACACACCAAATCTGTTTTTCCCACACCCACGCACACAAACTTACTGTCTACCTGGGTAAGGAATTTTCAACATGGTAAACGTGCAGAGCCTGCTATTAAACATTTCACTCAAAAACCTGAAATAAATTTTGGTAAACAAAACAAAAGATCATACATTTAAATCGTAGGCCTACTTAAATCATCTATTTTAATCCCAAATACTTTCAACACAGTCATTTTGGCAAAGCTATAGGCTATTTTGTTCACTTTAAAATTCATTCAAGTTTTCATCAACAGTAGTAGGAAACAAAAGATGAAACTTTTATGATTATATTTAATTATCAATAATACAGAAAAATAGTCGAAGATAGTGATAGTTGAAAATATATTTATATGTTTGTACGCCTAAGACGTATTTTCAGGCTTTCAAGAATGAAATAAAAAAAAGGATTGTAAAAACACACGACTTTTCAACGATTTCTAACCTCAAAGCCGATGATATAGAATACGTTAGTTTTATAACCAATATATAATAAGAACCAGCATCCAGACATTATAAGAAGTTTGTTTTGACTGAAGTTGTTAATTTGTAAACATAAATTTGTTAAAGTATTGCAGATGATGATCGAAATCAGCTGTTATATGTCTGAAGTGGAGTTTATCGTTGACAGCTGATCAATAACGTAACATAATATATCTGTAAAATTATAGTTATTTTACACGATCACGCGGATGCTTTATACTATTTTGTTACTCACGTACGTACGTAAACTCGCTTGTATAGGAGTTGATTATCTATATATATAAAATCCAATGTATGTCCGTCTGTTTGTACGTTTGTCTGTTTGTATGTTTGTCCTTTATGCGTTACCAAACCGTCCATTCGATTGCTTTGAAATTTTCATAGTAACACAGGTTAACCATGGGAAGGTTTTAGGCCATTTACCGAAGTCCTAGGACATTAGGGCTACGAATCAGTGGCTCTCAAAGTTTCAATGTTAATCTTATGGAAGGTCAATCTTAAGGAAGAAGAAGAAAGATTTCTTTTGATTTTATCAGGGGCACAAAAAACAGCTGTTCGTATGAAAAGCTTAAAACAGCTGATTTTGATCAACAACTGATTTGGATCAAAAACTGAATATAATTTTAGGTTAGGCCTACAATGAACTAAAACAACAATTATTGGGCTAATTATTTAAGATATATAAAAGCCAAATACCACTCACTGACTGAACACTTGAAAAGAATACAATTACGTTAAAAAGACTGAAAATACCAACCACCACGGGCAACGCCGTACGGGTCAGCTAGTAAATGATAAATTACAGTGATGTTGGTGAATGACTTTCTGAAATCGAGTTCTGATCCCACAATTAGATTGCGTAAATACGGGTAGGCTATTATTTTGAAAATATCAAGCGAATTTAAATTTATGCAAAGCGTTTGAGCATGTTATTTACACTGTAAAGAATGTTTAGTATAATAAATACCATTACAGCTTTTGCTGCCAAGTAAATACCCATCAACCTTGGATCTCGCTTGTACAGTTTGATTCACCTCCACCTCTCACCGCCGTTTTATCAGGGCTATGAAAATAACTACCGATTTCACTAATAATAAATCAGCGTTTTAAAATATTTAACACATTTAAACTGATAAAATAGTACATTTAACATGCTTTTGGAGTATGGAAATGTTTAAGCTTCAAATTGATATATATTTTATGAGCGTACGTTGAAAGGTTCTCTCAAACTAGGGCGAGCTTCTATAAAAAAATTCTTCCATATAATAACACTAGCTGGCCTGATCCGGCTTTGCACGGATAGACAAATCAAAGTTAAATGTATATTAACAAAAAAATATATTATATCAATAAATATATTACACTTTAGTAACTTTGATCCCCCCAAACCTCCCCTAAAATTTCGTTTTTTTAAACCCTTTCTTAGCGAGCACCTAGGGCCTAGAGGAAGCTACAATGCCAAATTTCATTCCAATCCGTTCTGTGGTTTTTTTTAGTAACTTTGACCCCCCAAACCCCTCTAAAATTTCGAATTTTTTCGAACCCTTTCTTAGCGATCACCTAGGGCCTGGAGGAAGCTACATACCAAATTTCAATCCAATCCGTTCTGTGATTTTTTAGTAAATTTTACCCCCCCCACACCTCCCCTAAAATTTTCAATTTTTTTACGGCCTTTCTTAGCGAGCACCTATGGCCCTAGGGGAAGCTACGTACCAAATTTCATTCCAATCCGTTCAATGGTTTTGGAGAAATTGTGATTTAATAACTTTGACCCACCAAACCCCCTCTAAAATTTGGAATTTTTTGAAAACCTTTCTTAGAGAGCACCTATGGCTCTAGAGGAAGCTACATACCAAATTTCATTCCAATTCGTTCAGTGGTTTTGGAGAAATCGTGATTTAGTAAACCCCCCTAAAATTTTGAATTTTTTCAAACCTTTCTTAGCGAGCACCTATGGCAATCAAAAGGAAGCTACATAACAAATTTCGTTCCAATCCGTTCATTAGGTTTTGAGAAATAGTGATTTCGCAACTTTGACCCCCCCAAACTCCCCTAAAATTTCGAATTTTTGGAAAACCTTTCTTAGAGAGCACCTATGGCCCTAGAGGAAGCTATATACCAAATTTCGTCCCAATTCGTTCAGTGGTTTTGGAGAAATAGTGATTTAGTAACTTTGGCCCCCCAAACCCCCAATAAGATTTCAATTTTTTTTAAACCTTCTCTTATCAGCACCTACGGCCCTAGAGGAAGCTACGTGTCAAATTTCATTCCAACCCGTTCAATAGTTTTGATAAATCGTGATCAGTGAGTCAGTGGATTTGGCTTTTATCTTATATATAGAAGATAGAAGGGGGATTTTTAGAAAATGATTAAATGATTAATTTAATATTTTTTAGGAGTATTGGAATGTTTGAGCTTCAAATTGGTACATTTGAGCCAATGTAACAGGTTCTCCCAAACTTAGGGATGGTTCTTACAAAAAAAGTACTCCCGTTTAAATAACATGGCGTAATTTTAAAATATCAGTTATTTTTAAAATTCAGCGATTTTTTTAAATTTTTATATTTTTTGTAAATCCGCAGTGTAAAACGACACTTCATTTGAAGAAATTTGTTGAAAAATAACAACGTAATGGGCCGATAAATAAATTCCTTTAGGGATTAATGCACAGGGTGTCAAACAAGTATCGGAACAGCTGGACATCTCGACTTCTAACAAAGATAGGACAATTGTTTGACCTCTCATTTTAAAGAATTTGTATGAAACCAAACTTAAGTAATATAAAATTAATCATTTAATATATTATATGTTTATGTGGTAATAAGTAAATAAATACCATAAATACACCTATTAGACGCTAAAGGTTTATCGTTCATAATTTCTGCCATCTTAGTTTATAAATACTGAAATTTTGACATAAATTGTTTTGTTTTTTTTTTCTCAGAATGAATTCTATTCTATGTTACTCAGGGATAGTGTAGCTTTCAATCGGTTCAGTAGTTCCAGCGATTACCCCCAACATACAAACAAATTTTACCTCTTTATAATATTAGTATGGATAGTAAATAGTAATCATCTAAGTAAATCACTTATTACATTTAGACTACGTAAAATTATGTCAAAGCAAGAAGGTTGTACTCTGATATTTCCACGGAAATGCCGATTAGGGCAGAGGGACTTTGATCGAAGTTGGGGGTTGGTTGTAGAAGTGACTTGAACCCTGACGCATGCGCAATAGGGTGCGAGAATTTGTGTGAATGACGTAATTTTTGTACATAATACATACATAAACAATCCATCATCTGAAATCATCAATCTTTGAAAACCGCTATAAATGTATTTAAACTTACTCGTAACAGAAAGTAAACACGTGCGCATGCGCAATACTTAGTTTAAACTTTCATTAGCTTTTGATTATGCGATGAAGCCTAATTCAAGTGTAATTGCCTGAGCCTGAACAATGATAAAGTCAGCTTAGCTAATTCAACTCACATAAAGACAATGGCACTATTAAAACAATGATTTCAGTTTTATCGTGGGTTTGATCCACTCAATTCTATAGCAAGTATTCGGGAAGCAATAAAACCGAGTGGGTTTGAACCACTGCATTCCACAACCCACGGCTTCCAGTTGCAGTTATATAGTCAACAAACGCTTGGATGTAATCATAAGGGTTTCTCTACAAATACTATTTTTGAAAAGAGAGATAAGTACTACTTGGGAAAATTGTTTGCCCTTGTAATATTTTGCTATCGTTTGCACTTAATTTACGTAATAATAATAAGTAATTTCAAGAAGAATTGTAAAAAGATTAACCAAACTAAATTAACAACATTGACAATTTAAATCAAATTGTATTTACTAAAACTATACATGACAGTCCATTCAAAACACAAGGATGGAGGGTGTGTCCAATTAATGCCACGAATAGAGACTTTGGGTCGCTGATTCCGAAAATTGGTGTTCTTAAACACCAAAGTTTTGGCGTCACCCCTAAAAGTAGAAATAAAAACACCCCCCCCTTAGGGATTTTTTTGTGCAGTAATCTAATAACTTAATGAAATGCCCTTATTTTAATAAAAAAATTTATTTTTAGTGAGATAATATTAAATTTGGCCAAAATTTATTCTTAGGGTTTATCAAAAGGGATGAAAACTACTCCCTGAGTAGAAAAAAAGGGGAAATGCATGATAAAGCTTTTTCATTGTTGAAGTTATACTTCTTTGCGCCCGTTGAAATCGGGATGGGGTGTCGGTCGAGAAACCGTGTCACGCGTTAGGAGTAAAATCCTGACAGGGCCTTTTTATACATTTTCTCTACAAGAGATGCCTCAAGAGTCTCGGTGGGTGAGTGGTTAACGCACTCGACTTCCAAGCTAGAATCCCTGGTTC
Organism: Philaenus spumarius; assembly: GCA_018207615.1. Taxonomy (NCBI): domain Eukaryota; kingdom Metazoa; phylum Arthropoda; class Insecta; order Hemiptera; family Aphrophoridae; genus Philaenus; species Philaenus spumarius. The sequence continues at coordinate 207,452 of JAGFPH010001573.1, forward strand.
GATCCCCGGCTGGGAATTTTTTTTCAACAATTATAGGAAAGTATACGAATATACTAATGGCCAAAGAAGTATAACTTCCACCGTCTGGTCCGACGCAGACACAATTTCTTTTAGTAGGTTTCGAGTAAACAGTCATTGTATAACTAAAGATAATAATTTTATCCTTTCATAAACAAAAACTACCCCCTTCAGGAGATAAAAAAATTATAAAATTTAAGCGCACATGAAAAGACGCGTTTCTTAATGTTAATTTATAATGAATTAGTGTTCAATTTAAAGGCAAATCCGATGGTGTATTATTTGTTATCATTAAGTCAAGGGTAACTGAGAAAATACAATAATACTGATTAAAAGTATTTATCTGTGGTTACTACATTCACAGAACTTGATCATGGAAACTGTACTTTCAGCCAGAATTATTGTATTTTCTCAGTTGTCCTTAACTCAACGATAAAATTCTTACACCATTAGATTTGTCTTTAAATTGTATATATTTTTGTATCTTAAAATATTTTCTTCAAATCTTAAATGTTTTCCATATTTAACTTTAAAAATTTGAACTACCACCATTTTGAAACGGATAACTCCAACAAATAAAATTTTGCGCATTTATGTATACCAATGTGATAAACATGTTTCATGAATTTATCTTAAATCTTAAAACTTCTAAACTAAGCAACACAGATACTTGTGATATTGTATTATTTGCTAGTTTTGACCTAATGAATAACATGGTAAAATTTGTTAGAATTGTTGCGATACATGCTGTATATAACTTGGCCTACAATCTGACTGTTTGTTGTCAACAACTCTTTTATGCGTCGTTACCTTTCCCGAGTGAAGAACTACGTTGAAATTTAATGCACTGAAATATGCAAAGGTGAAAAGTTTCTTACAGAACGTATAAACTGTTTGCCATATGTTACGTGTTAAGATGTTTTTTCTTTAATACAACTATTGTGATTTCCAGGTAATCAAGATGTCATGAAAATTGTAATCCATACATTTAATAGTAAGTACATTATCAATAGTTTCAATAGTTTTTATAAAGTATCTAGCTGACCCGTACGGCGTTGCTCGTGGTGGTTGGTATTTTCAGTCTTTTTAACGTAGCCTAATTGTATTCTTTTTAAGTATTCAGTCAGTGAGTGGTATTTGGCTTTTATATATATAGATCTTAAATAATAAAAGCACTATTGTCATAATAATAAAAGATCTGAAATTATGATTTTAGTAACTTTGACCCCCCCAAACCCCTCCTAAAATTTCGAAATAGTGAGCGCCTATGACCCTAGAGGAAGCTACATACCAAATGTCATTCCAATCCGTTCGGTAGTATTGAAGAAATCGTTTTTTAATAACTTTGATCACCCCAAACCGCCCCTAAAATTTCGAATTTTTTCAAACCCTTTCTTAGTGAGCACCTATGACCCTAGAGGACGCTACATACCAAATTTCATTTCAATCCGTTCGGTAGTTTTTGAGAAATCGTGATGAGTGAGTCAGTGAGTGAGTGGTATTTCGCTTATATATATTGCAACGGATAAACCTTATGCAATGCGTGAAAAATTGAGTTTTGTTGTAAAACTGCAAAAATCAAGATTTCATAGCAGGAGTTGAGGTACACCCTATACTTAACTAGATTAGAATACGACAGGTCCCGGCCAACTGTACTGTGTCAACAGAGATGGACTTTTGTCCAGGAACTTGTTTCAAGTTGCCTGAAAGACTTAGAAAAATTAGTTATTTTTATACAGGAATAAGGTGTTAAATAAAAGTATAAAATTGATGAATTTTATGGGTAAATGTGAAACATGGGAGGTGGAAACATTGTTCATGGAAGTCACAATTTTGTAAAATAAAAAATGTTAAAGTTATAAGGAGTTAAAGTTATAGGAAATTCTCAAATTTCATCAAAATTAAATGAAAAAGATATTTTTGAAAAGCGTAAGAAAAATTGTATAAAAAATGTTAAATAACAAATTAAGGAATTTTTGGTATTTTAAAAGTTAGAGATAATTGTTAAAGTTTGAAGGTGAAAAAGCACCATGAAAAATGAAAAAGGGAAAATGAAAAAGTAAACAAGTTGTAAAGAAGTAAAAGTTTTATAAGATAAAAAGTTTATAAATTGTTAATTAATTAAAATAATAGGTGAGAAAGTTCATACCTATATTTTGCTAAAAATAGAATGAAAAAGGTGGTAAAAATAATAACATAGTGTTAAGAAAGTAGTAAGGGTATAAAATTGTAAATCTCAATCGAAAGTATCAATTTTAAAGTTAAAATTCAAATTCAAAAGTAAATGTTAAATTTGGCAAATTTTGCAAGTCCCAAAAACAGAAGAAAAATCTTCGGACAGAATGGAAATTTTGGCTAAGATATCATAAAATAATAACCAACATGGAAGAAAAAAGAAAAAAGATTTTCCTTCAAAACCAGAAAAGTTTTCGCGAGGAAAAACCGCGGAATACGTGAGGCAGCGCCATAAGCGAACCAAACGTAGTACGACCATCACTCAAGTTTGAGAAGAAAGGAAAATGTATCAGGAATACGATTACGAAAACCGCAAGTTCGTAAAAGCAGTTAAAGGAAAACTACGAGGAAAATACGTAAGACAATAGGAGAAAATGTTAGGAGGGGAGATCTAGATTAGCTGATGGCAAGGCCTAACGAAGAAGTTAGTGGGGGTAGTACCAACCTAAAACTTAAAGAAATCAATGCAAGTTGCATGGCAAGATATCGAACAAGGAATAGAAAAATAGGAAAGGCAGTTGGTACTCGGAAGGCGGCAAAGGAGGATATATAAGCGGAGTACAGCGGGAGCCGCGTACGAATCTCAGATATATCTATCGCTCTCTCTGGAAGCTGGAATCGCTCTTTGAGTTTTTTTCTTTAGATCGACGTTGTTAGACGGATCTGCGATGTTATAGTAACGTACTTAGAAGCAGTGTTTTATAAAGACAGCAGTAAGATATGTGTCAATCAAACAGTGAACATTTTAATTAATTATAATATTATGCGATATAATATTTCAAGTAACAGTTTTCATTAAAATTTTATCAAACGTAAATACGAGTTAAATGAACAAAGACAGTGTAAAATCAGTTAGTATTACAGACAGTGAAAAAACGATTGAACAGTTTGAGTGAATTACGCTATAGTTAATTATATAGCGGGTGCGTCAAAAAATCTATAAATGACGTAGTCTACAGGAATCACAGGACTGATGTAATGACAATAACTGGAACCACACATGGACTTTGAAGGACTACTGGAATAAGAAGCGGAAACCAAATCAGGGAAGGCGTTAAACCAAATCAGGGAAAACGTTAGAAGACATCAGGGAAAGTCAAACCAGGCAAAAGCTGAGACCACGAGAGACGTTCAACCGCACCAACGATAACCGGACTTCAGGGAAGCTGGATTTCAATCAACATTCTTGGGAAAGGTGTTCAGAGTCCAGGGTCGCAGTAATAAAAGGTCTGTCAGAAAAGTTACGATATCCCTTATTAAAATATTGCCTGAGTTAAATTTAAATAATTATTGATACTGGGTTGAGATAAAAAATTAGGTTTTTCAAAATATAAAATTATTAATCTTGTAAATTAAATATATAAAATCATTTTCATCATTAAATAATTAAATAATAAATATTAAAAAAGGAAGGAATAATTAAGTATAAATGAATAATAAATGGTTCTACCTAAAAGAGTTAAAATTTATGTAAATAGTAAAGTTAGTTTAAAAGTTATGTTTTTGTAGTGGAAAGAACCACAGAGTATTTTGAGTTTTTATTGAATAAATTTTCTTTTGATTTCAATTAATATAATTAATTTACCTTGTTCAAGAAATTCCTATTATCTGAGTATCATATATGATAAGTTGTTTTCAGGGTATGATCAGTATTGAAGGGCGGAAACGCAAAGTTGGCATTTCCAACGAAATTTCACAAAGCACAAATAATTTAATTATTCTAGGTAAAGTTCCACTGTTCTCACTCCTCGGAGATTGTCAAATAAATATAATATTAATTACTGAGCTGAGCAAATTTAAAGTTAATAGTAACTTGAATAACTGGAAGGAATTTAATAAAAGATTTTTATTTAAGGTGACTATAGGCATAGTTATCTTAACCAGAGTTATATCACCTAGGCTATTAAAATTAAGTTGCCTTAAACTTCCAGTAGGTGATATAATCTCTTTATTCTGTAACAAAGTAGGGAAATCCTACAGACAGACAAGCGTCGGGGCTACATTGCAGAGGTGGCTCCCGAACGTCATAAAAAAGGTCTGTCGTTGCAGGGTTGACGTCGCAACGTGGGGACAAAAGGAAAACAAACTTCCTCCCCCAGCGTCGTGCAACTCGTGCGTCGTTGCAATATATATATAGATAAAACGTAAAGCAGAAAAACAAATCCTAGTCATGTCACGACTTAAAATTTTTATAAAATAGGCCTTTTTTTATTTTACCGAACGCGTTAAAATGAAAACGTCTTCAGTGGCACATCTTATAACTCACAGATGGACCAGTAATTACAGCAAGAAAAGGCAGTTTTTGTAAAAACATTCAACAGTTATCTGATTGTGCCACGAATCTAGGAATTGTTTGTAAATGAAAATACTACCTTCGGAAACAATGATGTTTTATTGCGGAGTTATTGAAACAACACAAACCGTGATTAAACTGGATCGCTTATAATTTGTAAATCATTGTGATCAATAGCTTTACTTTTAATGAAAAAGTTGCAGTAAATAAAAAACTTTTAAAATGAGATTTTGTAAGTCTTGATCGCTGCATTTTTGACTGAGAACAATCGGAAAACCCGTGGAAAACTGCATTTATTTGAAAAATGCATAATTTTGATATTTTAAAAGTTAAAGGTTCGGAATTGTGTAAAATTACAGTTATTGGAATGAAGGTTAACCATACTCAAAGTAGGCCTTGACGGATATATTGATTTTGCGTAACTGTTTAACGCATACAAATAAGTATACAAAATCTATATATTAATAGGCAAGCACAAAACTTGTCGTCCTTTTTTCTCAGCTTGTGTGCATCGTAGGAGAAATTCGCGCATACCGTTAGAAAGGTAGTGTCCTGTAGATGAGCAGAATCCCATTATAATTTACATCAGTCCTCAGGGATACGCCCCAGTAGCCCTCAAAGTTTCAATGTTAATCTTATGGAAGGTCAATCTTAAGGAAGAAGAAGAAAGATTTCTTTTGATTTTATCAGGGGCACAAAAACAGCTGTTCGTATAAAAAGCTTAAAACAGCTGATTTTGATCAACAGCTGATTTTGATCAACAACTGATTTGGATCAAAAACTGAATATAATTTTAGGTTAGGTAAATCAAGCAATAGCAATAGCGAAGCATTGCCGGGTCCACTAGTACATATAAATGAATTGTTACTACCAATATCAATTTTTCAAATGGATTCTGAAAGAAGAGATCTTGAGCTTCAACATGTATATTCCAGATTTTCGTACAAATGCTGAAAGGTTTGTTAAAAGTGGTCCTGAGCAGACCCTACACGCGCGAGCTATCGGTCGGAGTCTAGTAGAGTAGTTGGTGAGGGAACTTCTCCGCCGCTGGCTGGTTTACTGGCTAACATAGTTGAAAGAAATCAAATATTGTTATAATTTGTCTTGCCTGTTTCTTACTTAGTGCTAGTATTTAGACCCCGCGGAAAATATCAAACAGAATACGATTTTCTCAGACATTTGGATATCACAGTCCAAACTTTCTCGCAAAGTTTGCAAGGACTGAATCTGTAGTTACAGTGCAGCGTGCGTTCCGTATTAAGTTCAAAGGTAATAGTATAAAATCCAAGTGATAGTATAACATCAGAAGAGAAGAGGGAAGAGGGGCGTAGAGGGTATCATCAGTTTGAAGATACTGACTGTATTTGCAAAGGGAAGATTACGGGACAAGCAAGAGTGACTGAAGAACTTATTGAACTAGTGAGAGAGTTGCAAGCTGTTCAGAAGGCTAGTTGTGAATCAGCAATTCCAGTGTCGCTGTGTGAAGATATTTAAGAAGACGCTTACAAGTACTTCCTAAAGCCCACGGACTACGGTTTAGGTGAAAACTTTGCAAACGATCTTTGCTGCATGACATTCAATATTGTCTGGATCGTGTTGTTTTTAATGATAGTTTCGACATTTCACTTAGGTGGACGTGTGAACGCTCATAAAGTGCGCATCTGAGGGTCAGCAAATCCCCACGAGATGGCACAATTGCAACGAGACTCCTCTAAATTTAATGTTATATCCCGGCGTAAAGTTTACCGCCCTTTCTTTTTTGTTAAAGCAAATGTAACTGATATTTCTTATCTCGATGCGCTACAATTATAGCTTGTTCATCAACTGGAAAAAGCTGAACCAAAGAACTTTATTTGGCAGCAAGATGATGCGCCGCCTCACAGGTATAACTCGGTACACGATTGGTTAAAAGATTGTAGCCAACCGCAGGATTGGGCGCAAGGGGCCGAATGACAGTGCTTGTTTCGCATAGCCTCCACGTTCACCCGATCTATACCCCGCGCGCGATAACTTTTCACTTGGGACTTGCACAGTTTGGCAACGCTGCGGGGCGGCTCGCTACCCCATCCCACCTATCACAAATGTCCGGTTGGACGATGACTCACAACTAGGCTCCTAGTGAAAACTACACTTTTTCTTCAAAACTTAATGAAAAGTTCATTATGACTATGCTTCATAAAGATAATTTTCTAACAAGAAATAATATATAAAAATATTTGTAATCAGACAACTAATAGTACTGGAAAAAGGGTAAAACTAAATATATTGTGATCGTTTTGCGGAAAAATTAACATTTAAATATAAAACAAATACTATTGAAAAAATAACTAATTCAAAACAATATAAACTTTCAAAAATGTCGTTTTTAACCTGCTGAGATTAAATATCTTATTGTAAAAATTAGAGTTCTGTTGCTTCAGAAATTTTCATGTTGGAAAGGTCGTAGTAGTTTGTTTTTGTTGGAAAAACAGTGTTTGTATATTATTTTGGATTGTATCCCGGGAATTGTCCCCCTCCCCCTATAATCATTTCCGCCCGACAAGCAGTTCACCACCTCCTGTGTTTGTAGATGTGTAACACCAGAGTCTTGTATTAACAACACCAGGTAAAAAAAGAAATAATCAAAAACCAACCACTGATATTGATAATTTTGACAACGGTGCCATAAAGCGACATGTATACTCCTACTACAATAGAAAAGAAGTTCCAACTGTTAAAAAGTATGAATGAATGTGGAATTTTTTAGGGAAAACACACCTCCCTTCGTAACATTTTAAAGAAAATTGGATTTAAGTATAAGAAAATAAACAAACGTAAGGTACTACTTGAGAGACCTAACGTGGCACTGGAAAG
>JAGFPH010001573.1:230713-265978 GCA_018207615.1 Philaenus spumarius
AACTAAGAAAGGGTTTGAAAAAATTCGAAATTTTAGGGGGGTTTGGGGATTAAAGTTATTAAATCACGATTTCTTCAAAACTACCGAATGGGTTGGAATGAAATTTGGTATGTAGCTTCCTCTAGGGCCATAGGTGCTCACTAAGAAAGGGTATGAACAATTTCGAAATTTTAGGAGGGGTTTGGGGGATCAAAGTTACTAAAATCATAATTTCAGATCTTTTATTATTATGACAATAGTGCTTTCATTCTTTAAGATCTATATATATAAAAGCCAAATACCCCTCACTGACTGAACATTTAAAAAGAATACAATTACGTTAAAAAGACTGAAAATACCAACCACCACGGGCAACGCCGTACGGGTCAGTACGGGTCAGCTAGTTGCATAATAATTGTAAGGTAAATGCAATAAATACTACAAAGAATTAAAACCCCAATATTCATTTTGAAACATTCGGTATGTGCAGTTTCTTCTTGACACCATACATCGAAAATATATTCTCAACAAGTGATGGATTTACCAATGCCAATCCAAGTTATGTTCTTCATTAAACAAAACAAGGAACAATACTTACAACTACTTGGCTTCCCGGCGAGATATCGCTGACCTTCGCCAATACCTTGCGAGTTGTCGACTTCGATATATCGATTAAGTTATTTACTATGCACGATTAGGCTTTGTTTCTCGTTTGATTAATCATGCTTGTACATTGGGTACAGTAAAAATACATCAGCTGTGGATAAGATCTCTACTGAACTGTGCGCTGTGTGGTTGCTAGGCTACGTAATTGGCTATGAAATAGTGACTAGTTGGTGTTTAGTATGATTGTGTGCTCTTTACGACCTGGGTAAAGATAGATATACGGACATTTTACACTTTATTCATTCTAATGCAGATCCAAATGTGTTAAGTTGGTGGTGTTTTGTGGTACGAGGTTGCAAAAAGAGTTGTCAACTGAGTCTTTCAGAGTGAGGTTAAACTGAAACATTTTTAGCACTGTCATTTCTCTACTCATATTTATTAATTACGTTGTTTACCATTTGGCTCTTGGGCCAGTCGGTAGAGGTAATTTTTGACAAAAAGTTCCAGTAATTTACAATACGGCTGAATTTTTTTTATAAGTACATTAAAGTATGTAGATTAACATAAAAAAAGTTTACCAGTCTATCGATTTCCCAAAGTCGAAAAAAAATCGATTATCATTTTTTTTTTCGATTATCCTTAATATTTCGAGCTATAATGAAGATAGAGAAAAATAAAAAATACCACCGTGCAGAGGAGGTATTTTTCAACAAAAAAGGGCATATGCATTTATTTCGTCCGAACAATGGTTTGTCTGGAATAAATTCGATAATGCAGGTATATATTTTGCAGCAGGGGAAATCACTAAAAGGGGACATCTTATTCATATATGAAGCGTTGGCTCATTCTAAATTGGCCGAATTTTAATATATCGAATTGAAACTTGACGTAGGAGTTAAAATATATATTTTAAACATTTATGCTGAGTCTCAGCTTGTTATCTTGAAAATGACCCGATCTAGGAGTCGATTTCGATTATCGATTTTAGGAGTACCGGAAACACGAACTAATTTCAATCTATCCCAGTTTCTTCAATTTTTGGAATATCAACACCAAATTTGTTTTACAAGTTGAGTACACCAGTATAAATATTCTTAGTAAGTATGAACGATTTTTTCTTGTTATTTTAAAAAACGAGGCGCTTGAAAATAGTCTTCTGTTTTAGCTATCGGGTATTTACTATAACACTTTTGGATTCAACGACTCCATTTTCGACATTTTTGAACATATCGATTTAAAAATTGGTACAGAAGTTACAAATACAATTGTTTTTTGCTATACTTATTTTAAAAACTATATTTTCAAAAATGATTAATCTGCAGCTGAACAACTCAAACGTTTTGATGAAAAATCTAAAAAGATCTAAAATTATACTTTTTTAATTTACTTGTGCTTTTAAAAGTAAATAATGAAAAAGGTTTATACTCCTTGAACTTGTTTGAATATATATATTTAACTTGTAAAAAAACATTCAGGTTGATATTTTGAAAATTTTTTAAACTGGAGCGGTTTAAAATGAATTGGTGGGTCCGGTACTCCTAAAATCAAGAAACCCATTGATAAGTCAAGTGGCTCTAGATAGGGTAATTTTCAAGATAACAAGCTGAGACTCAGCATAAATGTTTAAAATATATATTTTAACTCCTATGTCAAGTTTCAATTCGATATATTAAAATTTGGCCCATTTAGAATGAGCCAACGCTTCATATATGAATAAGATGTCCCCTTTTAGTGATTTCACCTGCTGCAAAATACATACCTGCATTATCGAATTTTTTCCAGACAAACCATTGCTCGGAGGAAATAAATACATATGACCTTTTTTATTGAAAAATACCTCCCCTACACGGTGGTATTTTTTATTTGTCTCTATCTTCATCATAGCTCGAAATATTAAGGATAATCGAAAAAAAATGATAATCGATTTTTTTTCGACTTTGGGAAATCGATAGACTGGTAAACTTTTTTTTATGTTAATGTACATACTTTAAGTTACTTATAAAAAAAAATCAGCCATATTGCAAATTACTGGTAGTTTTAACTTATACCGACTGGGCTATCTTTGTTGTGGTGAAATACAATGTTTATTCTTCCTTTATTAGAAAATTTCCATAGGAAAGATGAGCTACTGGAGTGACTCTAATGACCAGACCTAAGGTCGGGAGTGGTCAATGAATACCGATCATGGTCCCCGTAACACGTTTTGGGGTGTCATTAATAATTATACAGAATGTCCCCGAACTCTCTGGTCCTCTTTTGTGGATTTCTTCCTGGAATCGAGACAAACATATTTCACAATATAAACAAGGGTATATACGGTGCTTACGTTTTCATATGTCTGTCTGTAGGTGTTTTTACAACAACAACAACAAAAATCATAGATCAAAAACGGTTTGATGTAGAAACTTGAAATGTGGTATGAATGTGTATCCTATACTTACTGAGTGTCTGCACAAAAATTAGAAAATTTTCGTAAAAACTATTTCAAAATGTCAACTATTAAAAAAAAAAAATAAACCTGAATATCTCATAAAGCATTGATTTTTATAGAAATTCTCATGAATAATAAAATTTTTAAAACTTTAAGACTAATCCAAATTAAATCACAAAAATCGGACGAGAAATAAAAATAATATGAATTTTGTAAATTGATTTTAAAATCACTCATAAAATTGTTATTTATCTTACACATGATTGTATTAAAAAAACCTTTAAGATAATATGTTGAAAATTTTCATGATCTTATAAATTTATACTACGGATGACTATTTAAAATTTAAAAAAATTCATATATAATACCATTTAAAAATAGTGACACTAAATTAAATTAAAACTTTTGTATATATGTATGTATTCCCCTGATCAGGAGCATTTTACGTCTGATTCGGAGCAAATTTTGTACACACGCTGGTTTTAAAAACCGCTCGGTTGAGTTTGTTACACAAAAAAATCCAAAAACCGAAAGCACGTTGTTTGACAGATTTTTTTAAAGATTTTTCTTACTAGAATAAAACTAAAATTTACACTAGCTCATTTGCTTCCCGCAAAATCGACTAAATTTGTAAAATATAAAAGTTACCGGGTTTAAATATACGTGGGGAATTTTACCGTGGGTGTTCTGATACGAGGCCAAAGGCCCGAAATGCGTTACAAGATTTCCTTTGAGGTTATAAAATTAATAAAAATACGATCTTTTATCAACAATATATTCATTTACACAAATTTAAAGAATTTGTTAAACATAACATATATGTTTATATGTTATACCCATTCGTATAACATAATATAAACATATTCTATTATTAATTTCCTCATCATAATATTAATACATTCTAAATCATTTGACAATATATCAATATGAAATATAAAACTTAGTATATTTATCATTAGTTTTATGTACAGTGTGTAAATTAAGTATCGAAACAAATATGTATTTTTCAAACTAAAATAGGTACAAATATTTTGTTTGTGGCATTGACTCTTAACAAACGTTCCTGATTTTCTGACATAAAAAAAAATTTCAACCCCCTAAGGGGGTGGCGGGTAGGGGGTAACTTAATTTTTTTAAATAGCAACCCCTATTGAGTGACCCCTCATTTTATAGGTCTTGAAATCAATTATATAAAGATAATTTAAATCCGTTGTGTTTAAACAAAATAGGGGCCAAAAACTCTACGTTTGCAGTGAAGTCTCTTAATATGAAATTATTACCGTATTTAAATAGCCAAAAACATCAATTATGTTTGAACTAAGAATGGTTGTAGTTATTACTCAAGAAATGTTTTAATACATCTTTTAGAAAAGTATCCCGAAGACCAATACGTTTTATGACTAATTTCAAATTTATGAGGCCTTTTTAAGGTGATATTAAAATAAAAAAGACTTTTTAATTATAGGAATTTATAAGTAAAAAGGAGAGATCTGAAACAAGAAAACAGAGATTTATTTTATTAATCAATAAAGTAGCTCTGGTTATTTCAGCTCCATGGGAATGCAGTACACAATGTAGATAAGATGGGTTGGCTGAACAAAGTCCAAACTTGGAAATTTTCAATTACCCTTCCATGTTTGTTCTTGTTTGTGTTTTTTAAGCACATTCTTTGGAAAGTGTTTCATATCTTCATTCTGGTTTAGTTAATTTTGTAGAGAGGTCGGTATTAAATTGCTTCTGTAGTTTTGTTTAACAATGTTTTTTTTTTTTTTTAAGTACAAAGCAGAAGATTGACATCCTCATCATTGTTGGGTATGGGGACAGAACACGTACGTATCAAGAAACTTGTGAGTTATTTAATGAACTGTACCCTGATCATCAAATAAATCGATCTACAGTAAGTAGGATCTGTACTAAGTTTTTGGAAACAGGGGATGTAGCAAATAAACCTAAAAGTGGTCGACCAAAATCAGTTTTAACAGAGGAGAAGCCATTGGATGTGCTTCTGAGTATTCAAGAAAATCCTCACTCATCTACTCGTCAGCTCAGTAGTAATCTAGGTGTTAGTCACACTTCGGTACATAAAGTTCTAAAGGCCGAAAATTTTCATCCCTACAAGGTACAGCTAATACATGAATTGAACGAAGACGATTTTGATCGTCAAATTCAATTTTGTGAAGAAATTATGCATCGGTGTATCCAAGATCCGTTATTTAAAACGAAGATAGTACTTTCCGATGAAGCCTCTTTCAGCCTCAACGGACATGTCAATAGATAAAACTCGAGATATTGGTCAGATGAGAATCCACATTTGCTCAAGAATGCCATACACAACATCCTCAGAAAATTAACGTTTGGGCAGGAATAGTTGAATCGCATTTTGTTAAAAGGGCCTAAGTCCAACAATACAAACTTTTGGAAAACAACAAAAAACTGTCTAATTTAAGAAATAATTTTTTTTATTTTTTATTTGTTTTAAATATAATTTGTTAATGGCAAGTTAGATTTTTTTAATTAATTGTTTTTATTTTTTTGTTAATGTAAATATTTTTTTTCTATTTTTTTATGTTACGGACTTATGCCCTTTTAACAAAATGCACAAGATAAACTGGTTCAAAAGAAACGTTTTTATGCAAAAATGGCTTTTTATTGATAAACATTAACTATAATAAACATACATTTTATTGTAAATCGATTGTCAAATCATCTTCTTGTGATGTTCCAATTGGTCCATTTAAAATATCATTAAAAAACTCTAAATGTTCCGCTGGCACATACTGCAAAGCTTTCCTGATGTCCGCCGTCTTGGCTTCCTTTAGTGGAATTTTCCCTCCTGGGTATGCAAGATTTTTGGGGGGGGTAGGAGTGTCTGTTCTTGCTGACATGAAAAATGTTTGTTTATCTAGTCCATTTATTGTAGTATAGGCTGTTATAAAACCTTTTAATTGTGACCTATACACAAAGTGGTATAGTTTACTGATGCCAAAGTAAACCCTGCGCTCTCGGTCCAAATTTTTTGTTTCATCAGAAACTGTTCGAAGTTTGTAGTGCCTACGCCACCAACTTTTAAAATCTAAAATCTCATCGCATTCGACGAGCTTTACCAAAAATTTTCCTGGTTCGCTGCTTGTGATAATATGCTCCACAATTTCATAGGTAGAATAGATTCTATCATGTTTCTTAAGACATCTTTTCACTAATCCAAAATCTCGATCGCAAGGTAGAAAACTATGTCCCCTTACTGGGAAAAATTGTTGAACTTTAGAAAACAGACCAGAATCTGTCAGATACAAAAAATATCTGCTTAAAGCTTGGTTTTTATTTTGGCCGTAGCAGTTGTCTGAAAATACTCTTAATTCAGAGTATTGGTCTTTGTTCACATCTTTGAGATATTCATGAATAAATGAGCAAACCTCATTAGGGCCTTTTTTTGCCTGCGTTTCGTCATAAACAAACATGGTACTAGTCTTTTTTTTAATATCAGATATACAAAATACGTTTAAAGTAAGTTGTCTTAGATAGAACATTTCTTGAACTGGTACTTTAGGCAAAGAAATGTTTTGCATAAAGTCTATTGAGATTGACAATACATGGGGCTCTTCAGCTTGTGCTTTTTCAGAATTTTCATGTTTGAGAGCAGCATAAAACTTTTTACTTCTCCTTATATGAACCATTAGTTCCGCTGACGCTACACGCTTAGCTGTGTCATTCAAATGAGGAGATCTTAGCTTAAGTTTCAACTCCTTACAGGTGCAACAAGTGTCGACTTGGGGTCTACCAAACCGATAGTTGAAGTGCTCCTGTACGTACTTTTTATAAAAACTTTTGCTTACATTTAAGTGAGGATATTTCTCAATGTACAACTTGTGCATGGTGTTATAGCTTAAATCAGCGCTTAAGTAATACACCGTTTTATTTAGATAATGTGATTCTTTGACTGGGAATGACTCAATATGACTTCTGACAGCAGCTTTTTTTTCTATTTCTAGAGAATATGAAATATGTTTCCCTCTTTTGTCTTCCGGAGTCTGGCCCTTTAGTTTCAATTCTCTGATTCTCCTTACTCTTTTAGATGATACAGAAAACACAGATAAAAAAGCGTTCATACATACGTTTATTTTGATGCTACCATTCAACACATTGTAATTGTATGAAGCAGAGCGATCATTTGAGTTTTCTTTTGTGTGCCTCCTTCTCTGGATTTTACATACATCTATAAGTCCTTGGATGTACAAATCCTGTTCATTTTTTGTTCTAATATCATAGAATTTGGAAAAGATGTCGTTGATGTTATCTTCTCCTAGTTCTTCCAAGCATCTCCGAGGACATCTACAAAAAATAAACAAAAACATTATACATATTTGTTGGTTGCAAGCTTCTTTTTAATCAGCAAAGTTCACAAAAAATGCAAATGAAAATTGAATTTTTTAAAGTTTTTCTAATAATTTACCGTATTAAGTTAAGAGCATTGTGCTTCCAAAGAACTTGAAAACTTCTAGAATTTTATTAAAGTTAAGTAAAAATAAGGGTAGAAGTAAAGTATAAGACTCCTGCAAATACTGATATCTAGGGCCGGGTAATGCTAACAGCTCTACCAAAATTACTAGATAGTAAATGACATCAGTGCAGAGTTATGCTAGTTAAGATTATTACCGATATATTAAGGCTGTGACCACTGTTTCTACCATCTGCTGGTTTGTTGTGGTATCGTATACTAGGCTATACTTTCGCAAAAAAAAAAAAAGAAAACGTGCCTAAATATTTCATAAGGTATGTTCAAAGACAACACAAAGTTGATTTAAGTGTAGGCCTAGTACACAAAAGCAACAAGTTAGGTAAAAATAAGGGTAGAAGTAAAGTATACGACTCCTGCAAATACTGACATCTAGGGCCGGGTAATGCTAACAGCTCTACCAAAATTACTAGATAGTAAATGACATCAGTGCAGAGTTATGCTAGTTAAGATTATTACCGATATATTAAGGCTGTGACCACTGTTTCTACCATCTGCTGGTTTGTTGTGGTATCGTATACTAGGCTATACTTTCGCAAAAAAAAAAGAAAACATGCCTAAATGTTTCATAAGGTTTCAAAGACAACACAAAGTTGATTTAAGTGTAGGCCTAGTACACAAAAGCAACAAGATTATTTAGGTTACTGCCAATAAAGGAAGTAGGCCTACTATTAGGAAAGAATCCTAGGCCTATTATTATAACCTAAGAATACCTACTAAATATAGTACTTACCCACAAGATAATTTTGGCTGTTTTTCTCTCACACTGATTCCTTTGTGGTTTGTGTAAGCTTTTCCTTTTAAAATAGCTTCTTTGATTATATTCCTTTTATAAGTTTCAGGATTATATTTTTTCTTGTTAGAAACATTTTCTTCTAACGACATGTTAAACTTTAACCACAATGCACAGAAAACACTAAGCTCAAAACACATTAACCTGGTCTAGAGAAAAACCGGGAAACAGCTGCAAAACAATACAGCTCTAGGCAGTGCTGCCAACCAGGGCTATAGAATACAAGGGCTGGACCAGTCCGCCAAGGAAAGCGTTCCCTCCACTGCTACTGTGATGACGTCACGGTGGTAACAACTGCTCCATTCCCAACGCTTCTTATAAGTATTTCTGCTACAATAATTTCTATTTCTTAGCAAAGCTGTAACATTTTTATGATGCGCTCTTCTTTAGTTTTAGTATTGACACTACACAAAGCAATAAATAGACTGTAAACAATAATTAGTCTAAAGATATAAGCAGAAGACAGGGTTACAATAAAACTAACTAATTCGTAGGTAATAAACCGGATGTAGTGTACTAATGTTAGCATACTTTTAATTTGATTCTCTGAAACATTTCTGAAAACTAAATATGAAATTGAACAAAATGTGCCACATTATTAAAAATATTTGTATTTATTATAATAAACCACCAAAACTTGAATGTCATACTGCAGTTTAATAAAACATGTGTGATACTAATAAAATAAAACACATACAAGTTATAAATACTTACACATAATGAGTAGCTTATATGCAGATATGCACATGACATAATAATTACTGCTGAATAAAATATTTAAAAAAAACTGCTTTATAGAAATTTTCCTTTCCTAGGCCTTAGGGAATAGTTAATTTAATAGTTGAATTTAAACAATTGAACTATTTAAATTTAAATTGATACTGAGCAATTTAATTTAGTCTAGAAGTTTAACTTAAAATTATGTTTTATTTTTGTCATCAATAATTTTATTACTCTAGGTTTAAATTTGATTATAATTATTTGTATATTATATATTTATTTATATCTAATTATTCTGATAATTTTAAGTGCATTTTGCTAGTAAAGATTTTTTTTAAACATTTTAATTTAAAGCTGCAGAAGAAATTACTTGATCATCTTGGTAACTTTTTAACATAAAGTAATCTGGCTTGCAACTCTTACATTAAATAAATAATATTTTTTAATGTTTATTTTAATTTGAAGCTGATTACTTAAAATTTGTTGTTTTTAAATTTTGAGTTATCAATAATTACCGGTACTCTAAGTTTAAATCTTATTATTATTTATATATTATACATTTATTCATTTATATCTCATCATTCTGAAAATGTTTGTTTTAATGTATTTTGGTAGTTAAAGGTGTTTCTTGGAATATTCAAGTAACGCTGCAGACAATATTAGCCTACTTGATAATCTTGGTAACATTTCATAAAATAATCTCGTCTGCAAAGTAACATTAAATAAATAAATACCTTGCGAAACATATAATTCAGGTAATTGTGTGTATTGTATAATTTTTAAAAGAAATTCATGGAATGCCTCTTCGAGAAAATTTGCATTGAATTTGCGTCAAAAGGCGAAAATCTCGCGGAATTATATACCTTCTTTAAAATCGTGTACTGAGGAAAATAATTGCTCAATATTCACCAAACGTGCTAAACATATAATTTAGGTATTGTATAACTCTTTAAAGAAATTCATGGAATGCCTTTTCGAGAAAATTAAACTTGAATGTGCACCAAAATGCGAAAATCTCGCGGAATTAAATACTTCCTTTAAACACTTGTACTAAAAAAATAATTGCTCAATATTAACCAAATTCGCTAAAGAACTTAGGTGATTGTGTGTGTTTTGTATAATTGTTTAAAGAAATTCGTGGAATGCCTCTTCGAGAAAATTAGCCTTAAAGGCGAAAAAGGCGAAAATGTCGCGGAATTATATACCTTTTTTAAACACTTGTACTGAACAAAATAATTACTCAATACTAACCAAATTTTGGTAAACATATAATTTAGGTGGTTGTGTGTATTGCATATTTGTTTAAAGAATTATCATCTGCAACGTTATATCAAATAACACGTGAGAGCTAAGGCGAACCGTGCTTACACGGCGTGTCATGGTACCAGAGTGACGTCACATAGGAGGGGGGGCAAGAGGAAGGTTGGAACAGTCGGCAAGCGTCAACATCAAAGAAGTGGACCAGCCCTTGTATTCTATAGCCCTGGCTGCCAACAGTGTTTTGTTAGAAAGGCACAAATCCTGGACTTGGGCCCTTTTAACAAAATTCAGAATATTGAACAAGCTTTATAGCTTATTCCTTTCAGTGGATTAATGCCATTTTAACACAGTTTATGTGTCTATGTATGAAGTATCCAAAATTATAAAAAAGGGAATTTCCCCAAAAATTGGATTAATTCCCTTTTAACAAAATGCGATTCAGTTGGATATAAGGTAGTTGGACCTTTTATAATTGAAGGTAATTTAAATGGTGCTCGTTATCTGGACCTGTTGCGTGAATCTATTGTACCCGCTATTTCAAGAGAGTTTCCTCCTGAAGAAGAGGAACATGCCGTGGACGAAAGTATTTGGTTTCAGCAAGCTGGCGCCCCACCTCACTACGCTGTTGATGTAAGGGATTATTTGGACTTGACTTTTCCTGATCAGTGGATAGGTAGAAGAGGTTCCATAGAATGGCCTGCAAGATCTCCCGATTTGTCCCCTTTGGATTATTTTTTATGGGGATATCTCAAGAGTAAAGTGTTTGTACACCGACCAGACAACTTACACGAGCTTTCAGATAGAATTTTAAGGGAAGCGTGGTCAATTGATCAACAGACAATTGGCAAAGTGTTACATGAATTTTACAATCGTTTAGGACTTTGTAAAGTTGATCTTGGCCATCAATTCGAACATCTGTGAATATTTAAGGAATACCAAAGGTAACTTAGTAATACATCTTACTTTGAGTGTGTTTTACATAGTAAATTAGAATTTTTTTTGTATTGTTCATGGCTTAATACCATTGTTGTAACAAATAATAATTACAATTCGTTTGTAAAACACCCTTTATTTTCATTATTTTGGGTAATTGCACTGTTTCGTATAGCAATTACGCATTAAATGAATTAATTGTCTTATACTTGTTGTCAAGTTTTTTTTTTGATTTTGGTAAGAAACAACATAGCATAGATGTTTCACTTTAAAAACCAACTGTATTTTTTTACAGAAGAATATGAAAAACCAATAACAACGTAGATTTTATTTAAACACAAATTTAATAATGGAACACGGAATTCAAATACAGTAATAATAATTAATATTTCCATTTTAAGAGACTTCACTGCAAACGTAGAGTTTTTGGCCGCTATTTTGTTTAAACTCAACGGATTTAAATTATCTATATATCATTGATTTTAGGGTGACAATACCTATAAAATGAGGGGTCACTCAATAGGGGTTGCTATTTAAAAAAATTAAGTTACCCCCTACTCGCCACCGGTTGAATTTTTTTTTTATGTCAGAAAATCATGAACGTTTGTTAAGAGTCAATGCCACAAACAAAATATTTGTACCTATTTTAGTTTGAAAAATACATATTTGTTTCGATATTTAATTTACACACTGTATATAATAATGTATATAAAAACAACATTTTTACAAATAGGCCTACAGTTTTATAATCATGTCTAAATAATCCATATAATTGTACACATTTACGGAGTTAAATAACCTTCAGCATAGTTAGTACAGTATATCCAAATATTTTGAAATAGTATTTTATAAATGATGTATTTCTGATGTCTATCTAATTATTCTGCGATATTTCACTGAGATTTACTAGAAACCAAGTACTCAACTGGATCAACATTTTACCAGTAAAGAATACAATCCTTTTATATTCCAATTCGTTTTACAATCTTATTAATTGCAATTGTAAATCCGTTGTTTCGTATCAAGCCTTCTAAACGTTAATAATGTATAAGTTTGGCTATCGGCCAATAATAACCTCGTACATTTATGTTCCTGTAGTCCTCGAACGGTCGGTATCTGCACGAACATTCCAACTCTGCATTTAGTATGAGTAATACAGGAAATTACAAGCGTTTATTGTATCCAGTATTTATGCACTACACTTATATGGAATTTTGTTAAATGTTTCTCTTTGAGTAGTGACGGCTCACTACGGGTTGTGAATGCAGGTGCTGCGAACAGCTACACCTCGGACTTGAACGTCCTGAGTATGAATTATTTATTTAAATTTTGGTATTAACCATTACATTTAGGTTATCTACTTATATAAAGCTAGACGGTAACACTGATTCATTGACATTAATTATTAGGCACTTCCCGTAATCGGACCCCCCTCAACCTTATACTTAAATTAAAGCTCTCGACGAGAAACTTTTGGGAAAGTTGCCAGAAGTTAACATTTTTTAATTTTGGAAGCACCTTTTGGGCGGGAAAGATTTTTTAGATTTTAAAAAATCTTTAATTTTTTCACTTTGAGCGCGTTTTGTAAGAAAACGGTAAGAGATAGCAACAAATGTTAAATACAAAAGTTGTAGAAAATTTAATTTCAAACCAACGATTTTTCATCAGATTTAAGATCCAATCATCCATTTAGCCACTATTCATCCGAGAAGGGAGGCTCCACCCAAAGTCCTTAAAGCTAGACGATTTCACTGATTTACTGACATTAATTATTAGGCACTTCCCGTAATCGTACCCCCCTCGACCTCATACTTGAATTAAAGCTATTGACGAGGAACTTTGGGAAAATTACCAGAATTTAACATTCTTAAATTTTGGAAGCAATTTTTGGGCGGGAAAGATTTTTTCGAATTTTTTGAATTTCATCGTTATCCCACTTTGAGCGCATTTAGCAAGAAAACGGTAAGAGATATAAAAAAATTTTAAATACAAAATTTGAAGAAAATTTAATTTCAAACTAACGATTTTCCATCAAATATAAGATCCAATCATCCGTTCAGCCGTTATTTACCCGAGAAGGAGCTCCGGCACACAATCCTTCAAATTTCCCATGTTAATCTAATGGAGATAATGTTTAATGAGCTTGAGTCAGCTGCCAAATAAAACAGTTGATTTATGCTCGGTCATCTATGTACAAACGAGCCAAAGATTAACGAGATTCTTTAGCAAATTTTCCAACTGCGAGCGAAGCGAAGCAGCCATTGAGGCCGAAGGCCGAGGCGGGGTTGGGACGCAAAGCGTCCAGGGGCAGAGCCCCTAGTCTACTTATATAAAGCTAGACGGTAACACTGATTCATTGACATTAATTATTAGGCACTTCCCGTAATCGGACCCCCCTCGACCTCATACTTGAATTAAAGCTCTCGACGAGAAACCTTTAGGAAAATTGCCAGAATTTCACATTTTTTAATTTTGGAAGCACCTATTGGGTGGGAAAGATTTTTTCGATTTTTTCAATTTCTTCAATTTCTCACTTTGAGCGCATTTAGTAAGAAAACGGTAAGAGATATCAAAAAATGTTAAATACAAAAGTTGTAGAAAATTAAATTTCAAAGCAGAAATTTCCCGTCAGATTCAAGATCCAATCATCCCTTTAGCCGCTATTAACCTAAGAATAGCTCCGCCAAACAATCCTTCAAATTTCCCATGTTAATCTTATGGAGATAATGTTTAATGAGTTTCAGTCAGCTGCCAAATAAAACAGCTGATTTGTGCTCGGTCACCTATGTACAAACGAGCCAAAGATTAACAAGATTCTTTAGCGAATTTTCCAACTGCGAGTGAAGCGAAGCAGCCATCTGAGGCCGAAGGCCAAGGCGGGGTTGGGACGCGAAGCGTCCAGGGGCAGGGCCCCTATTAGTTTATTAATGTTTCAAAAAATGCATATCAGGCTTTTAAGGCTGAATAGGTTTTATTACATTTAACTTACAATAATAAATAATACATCAAATGAAAGAGCAACTCAAATAGTTTTGTTAATACGCATGCGCGCATGCCCGTGCACTGTTTCCTCTGTCTTCCGTCAGAAAGCGCTAGTAGCAAAGATGGCGACTAATGAACAGAAAACGTTTTGTGTGTTTACAGTTTACAAGGGCTGAATCTGTAGTTGCAATGCAACGTGCATTCCGTTATCAAGTTCAAATATAATCCTCCAAGTGATAATAACATCCGTAAATGTATCATCAGTTTGACTACATCTCGTGTCTTTGCAAAGGGAAGAGTACGGGACGACCAAGAGTGACTGAAGAACGTGTCTTTCACACATAGTCCCAATCAGTTCGGAAAGTAAGTCGTGAATAAACAAATCCAATGGCGCCTGTGTTGGGAGTTTTAAGGAGTCGCTTTCAACCACGTCCTTGTTTGCGTCCTCCAGACTGAGGTTTACGTGACAATTTTGTAAACTTTGCATGACGATGAAGATTTTCTGGATCGTGTCATCTTCAGTGATGAATCGACATTTCACCTAAGTGGACACTCATAATGTGCGCATCTAGGGTCAGCAAATTCCCACGAGATGGTACTATTGCAGGGTGGTTCACTATTTTTAATGGTTTTCGTGCCAAATCCCGGCGGAAAGTTTATGGGCTTTTCTTTTTACTTTCTCCACCCTGTACATAGTATATGGAGAAAGTATTGTTTTTGTAAAAAGGTTGGAATTTGAATTTTCAGTTGAATTATCTGTTTTGGTGCTCCCAGAACCCCAAAAAATTGTTTAGTGCAATTATCTGTGTTGGTGCTCCCTGAACCCAAAAATATTTTTAGTGGAATTTTTTGTTTTGGTGCTCCCTGAACCCAAAAAAGTGTTTTTAGAGTGGTGTCTGTCTGTCAGTCTGTCTGTATGTATACACGACCAGAGAGGACACTATTGGTCCGATTTTCATGAAATTTGGTATGTAGGTACTAAACCCTAATATCTCCAGGCGTTTTTTTTCATTTTTTGGAATTTTTAATTTTTAAGGGTAATTTACCCCTAAAAACCCATAAAAAACGACAAAAATGCAAATTTCTCAAAAACGGCTCTAACGATTTTGATCAAATTTTCAGTATTTATAGTGCTCAAGACGCCAAACAAAATGACACCACCCGCTTTTATCAAAACTTCGGCGTTTTATAACTATGGGGAAATGTTTAAAAATAAACAAGTTTGTGTTGTGTAAACTAGCATCGCGGCGGCGGCCGCACGGGGTAGCACCACGGTAGCGAGCACGGCCAGTAATTCAAAAGTCGCGCGATCGAATCCCGCCTGGGACAATAATTTTTTTATACGATTGACGTAGGTAGAATATTATATTTTTGTTTTGTTCTAAAAAGTAGTAAAAAATAAAATGATTAAAAACAATATTATTTTGACTACAGTAAGTTGCTAGAAAGTTTGTGTCAGTTAACTGATACCGTTTATTTTGCTGAAGTAATTCGAACTGGCGTTTCTTATCTTGGTGCGCTTCAACTGTGGCTCTTTTCTCAGTTGGAAGAAGCTGAACCACAAAACTTTATTTGGCAACAAGATGGTGCGCCGCTTCACTATTGTAACTCAATGCGCGATTAGTTGTAGCCGATCGCTGGATTGGCCGCAAGGGGCCACCCAATCTGATGCCACGAGTTTTTTTTTTTACTTTTGGGGGTTCGTAAAGGATCATGTTTATGTGCGACTGTGCGTCCACTACCAGCTCACCTACCCGACGTAAGAAACAGGATGCAAGTAGTTGTTGCAACAATTACTTCAGACAAACTGATCAAGGTTTCTGAAGAACACCCACTAGATGTGTGTCGTGAGACGAACGATGCTCACATCGAACACTTGTAGGGAAAGCTATTTGAGTTGCTCTTTCGTTTGATGTTTTATTTATAATTGTACGTTAAATGTAATAAATACTATAAAGACTTAAAATTCCGAAATTTATTTTGAAACACCCGGTAAACGAAAGTGAAGTTGTTATAAACAGGGTCAATAAACCTCAAAAGTATGGAAATAAAGAAATATGCCTTTGCAAAACTACTGGTAACGATTGAACAACAATTCTTTTAGGGGGACGTGAGTTGGTCTCGAAAATAACTAAATACATTCTTTACAAAAAACCTTGTTTGAATTTCATAAACTCATATTTCAAATATATGGAAGAAATAACATACGCATAAGACATTGTTATGACGCAAGATAACGTGCAAGGTAAACTAGCCCGTAGTGACGAGTGATAAAACTGCAGCGATTTAAGTTTACAAATGAATCGTCTGTAGTAAAACACCCATAACCAACACTTTTTTCATTGATTCTTTCTTTTTGTTTCATGAGTTTCTTATTGCCGTTGTGTGTAATATAACAGCGAGAAGAAAAGGGGCTAAATACTTAATATGACAGCATTATTTATGTCTCCCAAATTTGATATTATAATCCACTCTTGTAAATACTGTAGTAAATTGTTGGTAAAATAATCGAAACCGTAAATTAATAACTATTTATTCCTGTGAGCATTAAATTGAGTCAACCACGGTTTGCTTCACTTCCTCCTTCTTTCCACAAAAGTAACGCTAAGTGTTACATTCTTTAAGAAATATGTGTAAGGATTAAATAAATTTAGCAACTACGTCCTGAAAAGATGATGGGAGGACAATAAAGGAGAAATTATTCTAAAACTATAAAATGGAAAAGAAAATTGTTTAATGGAATGGAGAACACTTCTTGATAAAGAAGTATGGAGGAAAAAATTGAAATTGGTAATGTTTCAACTCCTAAAGTTATAGTTTGATTATTGTAGCTCGTGTATCAATGAAGATGGCGGTTTTGTCGTTGAAACGCGTTTGAGTTAATAAACGTATTAGATGTGAGATTCTGTGTCTTGTTTTATTCTATCGAATCACACCATGCTATAATGATGAACTATAAGATAAATATAAACCAAACCAGAAAAGTACTGTGAAATGATGAATGCAAACAGAAGCGAGATACGTTACACCAGCTGATCTCTACCTTGTTCCAGTTGCGTACTCCTTACCAACTTCTTTTCGTTAATTGTACTCCGGACTGTATAATTCTTATCTAGTGCAAGTGTAGTCATCAGCAATGTGGAATTAGTGCAGTAATAGGTTAAAGCAATAAATACATTTTGTAATATAGCTCCCGGATTGATTTATTAATAATGACTATAAATTAGGTATACATTTACCTGTTTGACGTCTATCAATCCTTGTTTGTTACTATAGTGACGACCGCGGTTTCGGTTTTACACCATCATCCGGTCACACAAATATTACAACACATTTAAAATTCAAATTAATAAAACCAAGTCAATCAATATTGAGGTTGTCACAAAAACACTTAACACAAACGAAAACACGAAACACACAACGTACATATAATTATAAGATAATGTCCACATGTTGCCCGGGCGGAGGTCAGATATCGACACCCAGGGATTGATAGACGTCAAACAGGTAAATTTATACCTAATTTATAGTCATTATCAATAAATACAGTTTAAAACTCTATGAGTAGGCTACTATATTTTTTACACTAACCCAAGTATAGTCTTATGCCTGGGGCAGCTTCCAACTTGTTTTTGTATTATTTTGTATAGATGTGCAGGACGAAAAAGATCTTTCTTAAAGTTCTCCAGGTCGGATGGAAGGCAATAAAACCTTAATCTTAAGGTCAGACAGACGTTCATATTCACTAGTGAGGTTCAACCATCAGTTAATGAGAGGGATTTCCTTAAAAACTTATTTCACAGTGTTGTCATTAGAACATTCAATCAGATTCTGTTTTTCTGCATCGTCCAACTGTGCTGATAAACATTCTCTTCAGAGAAAGGATTTCTAATCCAGTCAATACTTTCTTCAAGCTTTAGAAAATATCTTTAAAATCCCTTCAAGTGCTCACATATCTATTACATAATTAATTTGCTAGGAGTTATTTTGTGAGTAGAACTCCTCCTAGAGTTTTTAACCGATTTTGATGTTTTTGGTGTCATTTTACAGAACTCACTCTGAAGTTGTTCTTCCCTTAAAATGAGCTCAATGTATGTTAAGGGCTTCGCCCCAGTGGCCCTCAAAGTTGCTATGTTAATCTTATGGAAGGTCAATCTTAAGGAAGAAGAAGAAAGATTTCTTTTGATTTTATCAGGGGCACAAAAAACAGCTGTTCGTATGAAAAGCTTAAAACAGCTGATTTTGATCAACAGCTGATTTTGATCAACAACTGATTTGGATCAAAATCTGAATATAATTTTAGGTTAGGTAAATCAAGCAATAGCGAAGCATTGCCATGTCCACTAGTTTTCAATTTAAACCATTAATGAGTTGCACTCGTGCTCTTTAAAAAAAATAATTTAAAGTCTCGAATACTGCTGTCTGGCTCTGAAGAATACAAGACTTACAAAACCCAACCATTTTTATTAAAGAGTCTATCTTCTGAAGATTGTGATTGAACTTATCTGAAGGCACAGATTTAACTTATTGAGTTGTTGAACAACGTCAGATACACGTAAGCCAAACATTGTAGCCAACCGCTGTCATGTAACTTTGATAACAAGTGAAAGGAGTCATTTACCTAAGCATACTAAACGGTAAACATTTCAACTGTTTACTATTGCAACTCTGTACAATGTACGTGTCCGCCATTACACATTTTCTTTCCACGAACCCCCTAGCGACCCATTACGAATCCCTGGGGGTGTGCGAACCCCAGGTTGAGAACCGCTGCGTTGCATAATTACTGTATCAGTGGTGCATGCGCAGTCGTGCCAAATTATCTGCGATAACATCTCCAAGCAGCATATACCCACTCTAAGGTAGGTAATTAAACAATTGACAATGACTGTTGCCACGATCTAACATTTGAAAGTAAAAGTCAATGCGGGCGGTAACTTGAAGCGTTAGTTAATAAAGAAATGGACTGTTTTGAGTCAGCTGTTGAGAGTAGTGATGCTCACGAGTTTCGTCGCCAAAATGAACTTCCCTTTCATTTTCTTCAACCCCTGTTTTCGACAATCCTTGCGCTAAGGGTTGCAGTTGTAAACAAAGTTGTAGATAATAGTTAAAAGGTTCGCTTATCTTTGAATAGATTAAATACTGTACCTACTTAATGAGTTTGGCATTTTATGTTCTTCAACCTCTGTAAATTAAGAGAAACCATCCGAGTCACAACCGTGATGACGTTCACGATTCTACGGTAATGACGAGGAGGAGTCGCCTACTTCCTGTGAAATAGTTGCCCAATGCAGCAAGGATGAGTAAAAGCGTTTCAGTTTTATTATTCCAGTTATACGTCTGTGTAGAATAAATTATATGTGTGGTTGTAGTTTGGTTATTGTAGCCGGCTCATTACTGAAGATGGTATCATTGTCGCCGAAACGGGTTTGAGTAAATAAAAGTATTATTTGCTATTTATTAGTGAAACCTAAGTTCGGGAGTGGTCAATGAGCACCGATCATAGTCCCCAGAACACGTTTATACATATTTTTTAATATAGCCTATATTTTTAGCTATACAGGGCGATTCACGAAGATATGCAGAAACTTAGGAAGTTCATTCTACATGTAAAAGTAAAGAAAATAAACGGCATCAGTTAACTGACACAAACTTTCTCCCAACTTACTGTAGTCAAAATAATATTGTTTTTAATCATTTTATTTTTTACTTCTTTTTAGAACAAAACAAAAAAATAATATTCTACCTACGTCAATCGTATAAAAAAATTATTGTCCCAGGCGGGATTCGATCGCGCGACCTTTGAATTACTGGCCGTGCTCGCTACCGTGGTGCTACCCCGTTCGGCCGCCGCCGCGATGCTCGATTGACAACAAAAACTTGTTTATTTTTAAACATTTCCCCATAATTATAAAACGCCGAAGTTTTGATAAAAGCGGGTGGTGTCATTTTGTTTGGCATCTTAAGCACTATAAATACAGAACATTTGATCAAAATCGTTAGAGCCGTTTTTGAGAAATTTGCATTTTGTCGTTTTTTATGGGTTTTTAGGAGTAAATTACCCTTAAAACTTAAAAATTCCAAAAATGAAAAAAGCGCCTGGATATATTAGGGTTTAGTACCTACATACCAAATTTCATGAAAATCGGACCAATAGTGTCCTCTCTGGTCGTGTATACATACAGTCTCACAGACAGACACCACTCTAAAAACACTTTTTTGGGTTCAGGGAGCACCAAAACAAAAAATTCCACTAACAATATTTTTGGGTTCAGGGAGCACCAACACAGATAATTGCACTAAAAAATTTTTTGGGGTTCTGGGAGCACCAGAACAGATAATTCAACTGAAAATTCAAATTCGAACATTTTTACGAAAACAATACTTTCTCCATATACTACGTATAGGGTGGAGAAAGTAAAAAGTTATATAAACCTAGGTTCGAAAATGCTTCGTTTTGCAGATATCCGCCATTTTGTTTTTTTTACAAATAATTCGTATCCAGAGAAATGTTCGACTGATTGAGTTCAAACTAGGCGTGAAGTTTAACCTAACAATGAACTATTTCAAGAAAAATAAACGATTATATCGAATCATACGTTTCAAAATGTCAAGACACCTTTTTTGTAGCCCTTTTGATTCCTTATCGGGTGGTGTAACTGTCAAAACAATCGGATAAAGGATGATAGCTAAGTTAAAGATAATAACAGCATATGTTCATAGAATATTGTTGTGTTTACTGTGTTGGTATAGGATGCCGGGTTGAACAAACCAATTATTACACGTAACTATTATCCTTCAACCGATTGTTTTGACTTGCACACCATCCGTTAGGGAATCAAAAGAGGTACAAAAAAGGTGTCTTGACATTTTTTGAGTGATTTAGTTTTGAAATTTTCAAACAGCCGCCATTTTTAAACACTTGATTGCATTTAATCGCTTATGTTTCTTAAAATATATCATTTAGGTTAGGTTAAACTTCATGCCAAGTTTGAACTCAATCAGTCAAACCGTTCTCTAGGTATGAATTATTTTGTACGAAAAACAAAATAGCGAATATCTGGAAAACGAAGCGTTTTCGAGGCTATGTTTATATGCATATTTTCTTACTTTGACCCATAGAACCATTCCCCCGAAGTTTGACACTTTACTTATGGGACATGTATAGGCCCTATAATTTTTAATGACACCCTAAAACGTGTTCTTTTTACCATGAACGATGCTCATTTACCACTCCCGACCTTAGGCCTCACGATAAGGGTCACTGCAATAGCTCCGAATTAGCTAATAATAAACGGTACCAGATAACTGCCACATACTTTCTCCCAGTTGAAACTTTATACCTTCCCAAGAGTAGCATAGGAGATGGTTATTTAGAATTGCAAAAGTAGGAAAATAAACCATAGAAAATATTAGATGCATGTAACACACATCCATATTACATTATTATACTAGCTAGCCCGATCCGGCTTTGCACGGATAGACAAATCAAAGTTAAATGTATATTAAGAAAAAATATATTATATCAATGAATATAAATTACACGATGTATTTCTTATGGGTAGTTTTAGTAACTTACTCCCCCCCCCACAAACCTTATTCTAAAATTAATATTTTTTTAAACCCTTTCTTAGCGAGCTCCTAGGGCCCTAGATGAAGCTACATACCAAATTTCATTCCAATCCGTTCGGTGGTTTTAGAGAAATCGTGATTTAGTAACCTTGACCCCCAAACCCTCCTAAGATTTTGAATTTTTTGAAACCGTTTCTTATCAGTACCTACTGCCCTAGAGGAAGTTACATACCAAATTCCAATCCGTTTAGTAGTTTTAGAGAAATCGTGATTTAGTAACTTTGAACCCCCCCTACAACCACCCTAAAATTTCAAATTTTTTAAAGCCTTTTTTAGTGAGCCCCTATGGCCCTAGAGGAAGCTACATACCAAATTTTATTCCAATCCGTTCAGTAGTTTTAAAGAAATTGTGATTTAGTAACATTGACCCCCAAACCCTCTAAAATTTCGATTTTTTTTAAAACCTCTCTAAGTGAGCCACTATGGCCCTAGAGGAAGCTACATACCAAATTTCATTCCAATCCGTTTACTAGTTTTAAAGAAATCGTGATTTAGTAACATTGACCCCCCAAACCCCCCTAAAATTTCGAATTTTTTGTAAAACTTTCTAAATAAGCCACTATGGTCCTAGAGGAAGCTACATACCAAATTTCATTCCAATTCGTTCAGTAGTGTTAGAGAAATCGTGATTTAGTAACTTTGAACATCCCCAAAAGCCCCTAAAATTTTGAATTTTGTTAAACCCTTTCTTATCAGCACCTACGGCCCTAGAGGAAGCTACATACCAAATTTCATTCCAATCCGTTCACTAGTTTTAGGGAAATCGTGGTTTACTAACATTGACCCCCCTTAACCCCCCCTAAAATTTAGAATTTTTTGAAAACCTTTCTTAGTGAGCCCTTACGGCCCTAGAGGAAGCTACATACCAAATTTTATTCCAATCCGTTCAATAGTTTTAGAGAAATCGTGATTTAATAACTTTGACCCCGTAAAATTTTGAATTTTTTAAAACCCTTTCTTATCAGCACCTACGGCCCTAGAAGAAGCTACATACCAAATTTCCTTCTAATCCGTTCAGTAGTGTTAGAGAAATCGTGATTTAGTAACTTTGAACCCCCCCAAACCCCCCTAAAATTTCGAATTTTTTGAAAACCTTTCTTAGTGAGCCCCTATGGCCCTAGAGGAAGCTACATACCAAATTTTATTGAAATCCGTTCAATAGTTTTAGAGAAATCGTGATTTAATAACTTTGAACCCCCCCCAAACCCCCCTAAAATTTCGAATTTTTTAAAAACCTTTCTTAGTGAGCCCCTATGGCCCTAGAGGAAGCTTCACACCAAATTGTATTCCAATCCGTTCAGTAGTTTTAGAGAAATCGTGATTTAGTTACTTTGAACCCCCCAAACCCCCCTAATATTTCGAATTTTTTTAAAACCTTTCTTAGTGAGCACCTGTGGCCCTAGAGGAAGCTACATAATAAATTTCGTTCCGATCCGTTCAGTAGTTTTTGCAAAACAACCCCCTTTTTGGCCAAAAACCCCCAAAAATCAGTTATTATTATTATTATTACCTAAACGAGAATTTTTAGAAAGATGCTGTTTTTTGCATATGATAGGGTACAATAAGGGCTACAAATAAGCCAAATTTTATCAAAATCGTTAGAACCATTTTTGAGAAATTTATATTTTTATCGTTTTTTGGCAATTTTTTATGGGGTAAAACCCTTTAAAAATCAAAAATTTGAAAAAGTTAAAAAAAATGCCTGGAGATATGCCAAAACTACTCCCACATACCAAATTTCATCAAAATCGGACCAGCTCTGTACACATCCTTACAGACACACGGACACACGGACAGACATCACCAAAAAACACCTTTTTGGGTCCAGGGAGCAACAAAATAAAATATTTCACTAAAAATATTTTTGAGTTCAGGGAGCACCAACACAGATAATTCCACTAAACAATTTTTTGGGGTTCAGGGAGCACCAAAACAGATAATTTTACTAAAAATTCAAATGAAAGAAAATTTGGACGAAAACAATACTTTCTCCATATACTACGTATAGGGTGGAGAAAGTAAAAAATACGATCTGGTGTTCTAGAATATATTCAATTAATTATAAAACTGTTGGGGATAGCATTAACATTTGTTTCACTAGTAGGCCTGTATGGTAGCCGTGATATTGAAATCCGTCTAGTCATGGAACACTTGTATTTGCTTACAAACAGTAAATCCTATTTGGCGGATTTAGAAATTTGGAAGAAATACAGGACTTTCGGTTGATACAACCTTGCAAATGCTTTGTTACTGTGCATGTTTGTCGACTGCTAATAGTAACAAGTCCAGTACCTGGGAATTCCAGAGGGCTTAGCTTTACTGTTTTTATACTAATTACTATGTTTTATCACTTAGATTGAGTGACCTACTGGATGAAATCCTTGCAAATAAACGGTACCAGGAACTGGCACATACTTTCTCACAAATACATTTAAATTACTAAACAGATTCACTGTGACTTGTAGGGTGGGGTAGGAGAGTTTTTTATTAAAGTTGGAGATTAACTAATAAAAATTATTATTATTATTATTATCTAGAGAGAAAACTATTCGATCGATTTCGAAAAAAATTGCACCAAACACGTCAATTAGGTCTTCATAGATGCACGTAAAATGGTTTTGAAATTTTTTTTAAACAACCCGCTTTATAGCTAAAAACCAACAAAAACAGTTATAATTATTATTATTATTAGCTAAACGAGAATTTTTAGAAAGATGCGGGTTTCTGTATATGGTAGGGCACATTAAAGGCTACAAATAAGCCAAATTTTATCAAAATCGTTAGAGCCGTTTTTTAATAAAAAAATAATAACTGATTTTTTGGGGGTTTTTTGGCCAAAAAGGGTTTATTTCCAAAATTGTTCAAAACCCTTTTTCGTGCATCTATACAGGCGTACTGGACATGTCTGGTGCAAATTTGGTTGAAACCGAACCAATAGTTTTCTCTCTAGCTTTGTATACTTTTATTAAGGTAGGCGATTAACTAATAAATGTTATTATTATTAGCTAGAGAGAAAACTATTCGATCGATTTCGAACAAATTTGTACCAAATACGTCAATTAGGTCTTTATAGATGCACGTAAAAAGGTTTTGAAAAATGTTGAAAAACAACCCCCTTTATGGCCAAAAAACCCCCAAAAATCAGTTATTATTATTATTATTAGCTAAACGAGAATTTTTAGAAAGATGCGGGTTTTTGTATATGGTAGGGCACATTAAAGGCTACAAATAAGCCAAATTTTATCAAAATCGTTAGAGCCGTTTTTTTATAAAAAAATAATAACTGATTTTTTGGGGGTTTTTTGGCCAAAAAGGGGGTTGTTTTTCAAAATTGTTCAAAACCCTTTTTCGTGCATCTATACAGGCGTACTGGACATGTCTGGTGCAAGTTTGGTTGAAATCGATCGAATAGTTTTCTCTCTAGCTTTGTCTACATACAGACATACATACAGACATACATACATACATACAGACATACAGACAGACATTTTGTAAAAAACACTTTTTTGGACTCAGGGGGTCCAAAACGGATATTTCCACAAAAATCTCAACATCGATTTTTTTTTGCGATCACTATACTTTCTCTATACTATAGTATAGTGAGAAAGTAAAAATTACAGATCTATCATCTTTAACATTTCAATGTTATTTAAATGGGGAAAAATTATAACTTTGATTGGCCATTATGTTGGATAGAGTCAACATACAGACCTCCGGTTTGCGCCAAACTTCTTCTTTTATCAAGGCCTTTAAAATGAGGTGTCACTCAATAGAGGTTCACCTTTAAAATGTTCGACTTACCCCAAAATACCCCATTTTTGGGGAAGGGGTTGAAATTTACGATACGTAAAAAAACTCCATTTTTGTTCATGTTAACAATCCCCAAAGCAAATCTGTCTATTTCTTTAAATTTACGATACGTCAAAAAAACTCCATTTTTGTTCTTGTTAACAATCCCCAAAGCAATTTTTGTTCTTTAAATTATATTAAGGTTGTGGGAAAGGGAATTGTTAAGTTTCCTCCCTTGATTGTTGGGCCGTTCTGGGAAAATGGAAATATGTTTCTTTGTTTAGCATTGTAGTCTACATCTTTTGTCGACTCAAACAGTTACACGTTCCGGTAGATAAACAAATTAATAATAATAAGATTACCTTGTTAGGTCCGTCACGTGACTTCTAGTCGTTGTATTCTTCACGACATGTTTCGGAGCCGAACCTCCATTATCAAGTTAAAATCACTCTGAAGAGATCGTCGCACATTAAAATAAATAAAACATATACACACATACACACTTACATACCACAACAACACATAGATACAATGTCGCGCTTGATACAAACTTAGGTGCGCAACCTATCATTGTCGGTTGAATACTCTGACAATGATAACCGAGAATGATAACCGCCGCCGCGATGCTAGATTGACAACACAAACTTGTTTATTTTTAAACATTTCCCCATAATTATAAAACGCCGAAGTTTTGATAAAAGCGGGTGGTATCATTTTGTTTGGCATCTTAAGCACTATAAATACTGAAAATTTGATCAAAATCGTTAGAGCCGTTTTTGAGAAATTTGCATTTTTGTCGTTTTTATGGGTTTTTAGGGGTAAATTACCCTTAAAAATTAAAAATTCCAAAAAATGAAAAAAACGCCTGGAGATATTAGGGTTTAGTACCTACATACCAAATTTCATGAAAATCAGACCAATAGTGTCCCCTCTGGTCGTGTATACATACAGACAGAATGACAGACAGACACCACTCTAAAAATACTTTTTTGGGTTCAGGAAGCACCAAAACAAAAAATTCCACTAAAAATATTTTTGGGTTCAGGGAGCACCAACACAAATAATTGCACTAAACATTTTTTTGGGGGTTCTGAGAGCACCAAAACAGATAATTCAACTGAAAATTCAAATTCGAACATTTTTACGAAAACAATACTTTCTCCATATACTACGTATAGGGTGGAGAAAGTAAAAATTAAAACAACGCTGTATTTGTTTGAATAAATTTTGTCTTAATATTTAAAATTAGTCATGAATGTGATAAAAATGCTTACATTTAAATCTTTGAAGCGTTTTGCCAGCTGATTTTGCCGATCTAGACCGGGGAAACGCTATTTTCAATACTCACAGCTGATATTGAAAGTAACTATTGCTTTATATTTCAATATGGGGAAACTTCAGCTCGTATCGAAAAGCGTCACTTTCGGTCCTAGTGATGAAATATACTATTTTATATTAATTGCCACAGCAACCAACTGCGCAAAATGACAGATCAAACAGCTGGTTCGGATAACCAGCTTAGCAACACAATTTTAGGTTAGGCTGTTTATTTCATATTACTTGACTTAACGGCAATATTGTAATTATATGACTTCCTTTTTAATTATATAAGTTTTACTCTTCTCCTTTTATAATAAATATTATTATATCAGATATGTTTTATCACTGCTTTTAAAGATATTTAAAAGTCGTAGATATTCTCATCTGTATCGTATAACGTGTTCATGGACACTGAATATGACAAGTATTGCATTTTCATTAGGGAGAACATATTAATGTCACAAGTTTAACAAATAGCAGTTATTTTTTATCACTGATATTTAAAATTATCTCACTTCACTTACAAACATTTTTATACGAACAATTTTTACAAAAACACAATATGAATTCCGACTATTAAAAAAAACTAATTGAATATCGCATTATTTTTCAAATAACTAAATATTTTTTAAATGATTATATGAGTGCCAAATACAAATACAAAACTGAGCTCTTCGTTAAAACTTAATCGAATGTTAATATATCCGCTAATTTCCCATTTTGATGGAGAACACTTTCACTGTATCAGTTACAAATCACTTGTTACCAGATATTAAACCTGTTCTTTCACGTTCAAGTATCGCATTACTGATAGTTTAACTCACCGACACGTTTCTCGAAGGCGAGCTAACAACAGATCGTGTTCACGAATTAACTGGATTGTTTATCAACACGACCGTATTACTTGATATCGGATTAAGGAAGGTTTGGCACGCAAATTTAATCAGGCCTTGCGTCATTCCTCCATGTTTGTGGTGGAATTTGTAAAGACATTGGTTCACTTTTGTAGCACTTTCGAGTAGTTCTTTTCTAGACTTGTTACACTGTCGACTTCGTAAAACTTCGTAAATAAAGTGTTTACAATTTTGTTATTCACTCTATTAAGCCGCGTTTACACCAAATGTTGGCAACTAAATGTATTGCCAACATGTTGACAACAAGTTGGCAACAAGTTGACAATACATTTAGTTGCCAACATTTGGTGTAAACTATATGTTACTATATGGTAAAATATGTTGGCAACAAGTTGACAACATGTTGGCAACAAGTTGACAACATGTTGGCAACAAAATAATTCGCGCCAATAATTTGATCACGTGAGAAGTTTATTTTTAACCCAATACATTTCACTCACCTGTTACTTCAGTTGAGTCCATGATGTCTACTACAGAGGATGCTACTCTAGCTGCGGCTGCTTGTGTAATCTTGGCCAGCCATTATTAGAGAAGTCCCAGAAGATATTGGGTGAGGCCTTCTTTGCGGGCTAGAGAGAAGTATTATAGTGGGAGTGACTTGTTATCTGACTTACCTACGTAAAGATGACAGTGATCCTTTGACAGGTGAACTGAGGTGCGACGTGAATTTACATGAACCGTGATGTGTGGCCAATGTTGTCAAAAGGAAAAGTAATAGATATTTAAAATCGTGTTTGGAAATTGGCGCACTAGATGACAGTAGTCAAATAGTTGTCTGCCCCATTCCAAATATTAATGCCGCACACCGCCGTTTCATATAATCAATACAAAAATATTATAAATACTACATATCTCAGGAAACTAAAAAAATTATATATTTACAATGATTTAGGTAAATTTTTTAAATTTTTCTCCCTTTCTTACGATCATTTTTAGATTAGTTATAATTGAATATTACTTGAATAACTGTTATTTGGTTAACTGATATTTGATTAGTAATGCATAAAATAAACTTAATTCAATGTATAAATCCGTTTTATTTTCGTAACAAATGCTCAATTCCAATGTAAAAAACTTTAAATGTTAAATAAAATAATTACATTCTCACAAGCAAAACTGCTTGAAAAATATTTTGTTTCAATTAAACAAGTAAGTTTATTAAAAGAATATACAGTATATACCTATGCATTTATATATAGGCCTAGGCCTATGTATACTTTAACAGATTTTGTACAGTTTGTTAAATTATTATCTATACATGTACATACAAAATTTTATCCTACTTATTGATAAGTTTTTTTTTAATGTACGTTTAACCAAAACCATTTTTTTTTTTAGTAGTTTTGTCCTTTAAAAACATAAGTAGATCAAAAGCCCACCATTTTACTGCTTGGGAAGCACCAGCGCCACTCTTCCCCTTTTTAGTTTCCCGCTGAAACTGGGTGATCACGCGCCTCATTTTGCTTTGTACGTCTACTTTGTCCATTTGCAGTTCCACTGCAATTTCACTCCAAGAATAGTTTTTTAAATTTTTGTTTTTGTACGTAGCAATTTTCGGGTTCCAAAGAACCTCTCTTTCCCTATACATTTCGATTAGTGCAGATATTTTTGCACGCGACCATTCGACACCTTCACTTTCCATTGTAAACTTTCAACTGAACCTGACACAAACACACGTTAAAATGGGTTTGGCCTTGACTACAACTGGAGTGATGACGCGCTGTCTGGCGCGCGAAGTCAGAGTGGGGAAAGTTGTCAACTTGTTGCCAACAAGTTGCATGTCTTTTAGCGTCCGTCAACATGTTGGCAACATTTTGTTGCCAACTTTCTTTGATCTTTACCGACAACCGACGGGAAACGATATTTTTGTTGTCAACATGTTGGCAACATCCAAAAGTTGTCAACATTTTCTTAAAACTGCCAACAAGTTGATGCAACTTGTTGGCAACATGTTGACAACTCCGGTGTAAACGCGGCTTTACATAAAAATAAATGTTTCTTTCTTTGTCCTCTATAAACTCAAAAACTATTCGACCGATTTCACTAAAAATGTCACAGTTTATCCATATTAATGCCATGAGTGTTTAGACATTACAATTACTACAGTCTAAGAAGTTGAAATGGGTTGCAACCCCTATAGGCCCTACAATAAATATAAATTGAGCTAACCTCCTACAAGCTATAAATCTAAAATTGTATAATATTATTCTTGAGTGATGTAAAAACCATTTGCAATTCGATTACTTACGTTAAGGGATGAAATGGGATAAAGACTCTTAAATTAAATAATCATTTATACACTTTCTTTTTCTGTAAAATGTGGTCGTTAGAGTGCGACACATATTTATATAATATTTTTAATAAGTTTTAACGTGTTCTGGGGACCATGATCGGTGCTCATTGAATACTCCCGACCTTAGGATATTAGTTTAGTAATAAACATTTTATGTTATTGTAAATAACATGAAAACATGGGATTGTATGTCTAGATCCCATAAAACAAAATTCTAATAAACTTGAAATCATAATATAATATTATTATGTATTATAGTTTTACGGTTAATTTAGCAACGAGTTAAAACATGGATTACATTAACGTCAGTTATTTATAAAACTAGATAAAAATCCTCCTCTCCCCGAGGTAGGCTGTTTTAGATGGGTTAGTAAAAAGTCCTAGACCAAAATTAATCTCCAGAAATGTGTATTATATATCAACTCAGTTTTAGCCTAATCAAAATCAACAAAAATTGCCCTTATACATAAAATATAACGATGAAATAAATGTAGGCTATATTTCAGAATTTCTTGATTAAAATGGCAAAGTTTTCTTTCATGTAAAACAAACCGAATGAATGTATCTCCAGAAAAAGGTATCAATAATGTTGTAACCTAAAACCAAAAAAATCCTGAAAGGGCCCTTACAAATATGCTACCGTTGAAATAAAAACGACTATTCATATTTTTTTATAATAGTGAAAACAATTTCTTCTATTTAAAATAAATCGCATGAAATTCGGCCCGGTAGATCTACAGAAATACTTATCAATATAGTTGGAACTGAAAATCAAATTTCCTCAAAGTGCCTTTACAATTATACCGTTGAAATAAAAACGAATATTCATTATCACATATATTATTTCTCAAGGCAATTTTTTTGTCGGTACGCCATAACTTCCTTAATACATCATCAAATTACATGAATGAGGCATCATTTTAAAGCTTTCCTTAACCGCTACACCGGAAAAATATACAAAATACAATTATACGAAAAAATACAAAAAAATTAAAAAAAGAATCCGAAAGTAACAGTGATGTAAGATCAAGTAAGTTGTAGGGATATTTTCCTGACGTTGGCAACACTGATGATAACAATACCCAGCTGGAGAGTTGCCGTTACGCCACTACATTGCTATTTTTAATTAATATACGCACTATACGATACTAAATATACGGTGTCTACTTTAATTAAATAGGATTTATGTAAGTTAGAATGAGAATGCTTCGCACGGGTCAGCTAGTTTTGTATAATAGCATAATAGTGACAACATTTTCTTCTATTCAAAACAATCCACACGACGTTCGATCCGGTAGATCTTCAGAAATAGAACCTGAAAAAAGTGCCATTATAACGATGAAATAATATTACTTTTCGTAATTTATTTGATAATAATGACAATATTTTGTTTGATAAAAATACGAACCACACGAAAATCGGTCTAGTAGATTTCCAGAAATAAGTTTGTTGAATAAAACCTAAAATAAACTCGTCAGTCTCATAAACTCATCTTGACATATTAAAAATGTATATTGTGTACATTTTCACAATATTTCTAACATTTAACCCTTAAAAATATTACTTTCAAATCCTTAACGCATACCCAGACGTTTGTGGTAAGAGGGCGGAAATAAAGCAAACTGTGTTTGACTCGCTCTAAATCTGACAGAATACTTTCTGTTTTTTGGCTTTCGATCATTTTTTCAACTTTTTACTACAATATTTAAGTAAAATCTCTTTAGGACGGGCAGTGTTCGTCAGACGGCATACGTCAAAATGGAAGTATTTTACTTTTTACACTTTTTTTTTGTGTGTCAATAAACGGGGGTATTTATTTCTCAAGAATAATAATGATTAATGGTCGCACCTGATCATTTTTTCTAACGCTTTCCATTTACTAACAAAAAAAGAGCCGTAAAACGTGAATTCAGATTTGTGTCCATTTTTAAACGTTTCAAGACATTATTACGTTTAAATACGCTCAAGGTTGAATGATAAATCGCACATCACTACTACCATTGTATTTGGATAACCTAATAGAACTCCGATCCAATGCACTATTTCAATCCACTGGAAATTCGACGATAGTGGCGCGATCTAAGGGGGAAACGGCGGAAGCGGTGTGTAGCACCTATGCCTTGAATGATTTCTCCCTAGCGCTACCCCGCGGCGCGATCATGCAATATTTTCCCGACAACCTTTTTTTCGCCACACAGCCGCTGTATGCATGCATGATCTATGCTATTACAAAGAAATATAATAAATAACCATAAAACGGACAATTGTGGTTTTAAAACGAGTACAAAAGAACATACAATCCGTTACGTTTGATATTAGAAAAAAAAGAATAGAAACCAGATACGATCCTTGTGGCATCCCACAACGTTGCAGTTTAACCAGTGTTTGATGAATGAACGGGTCTCGCCTAGTGTACACTCGGCCTACGCACAGTGTAAACCTACAGATATAATTTGCATAATACCCGAGGAGCGGTTAATTACATAACCTAAAGACCGGATGTAATAATATGAGACTGTAGATTGGCCTATTACGTGATTATTTATTATCAGCTGATATTTCTGGCAAAGTAAATAGTAAGCGACACGTTTTTTTTTAAATAACGGGAGATTATGTCGGCTGTAAAAATAAGATGACAATTTTGCGTTGGCTGTGAAACATGTCGCTCTTCTTCAGTTCTTGTGGGAAGGTGTTTTTATGTAGAACTGATAAGCGAAATATTAATTAGTCTGTAGGATGTACTTCTTGTACGTGCTAGTGCTTAAAAACAGAGTTTAAATCTGTATCTATATAAAAGAAGAAGTCCTGATTGACTGGTTCATAATTAATGTACAGCCAAAACTAAGTTAGCTAGAGCCTTAATATTTGCAGGGTACCTTCGTACTACTATGTATTAGTGGACTAAGAAAGGATTTGGCAAAATATTGATTTTAATGTTTGAAAATGGTAAAAAGAGGGGGTTCACTCCCAGCCATAAACAGACAAAACATCTGATTTGAATGAAAAGCTTAGCAACAAAATTTTTACTTTCTCCTCCCTATACGTAGTATATGGAGAAAGTATTGTTTTAGTAAAAATGTTCGAATTTGAATTTTCAGTTGAATTATCTGTTTTGGTGCTCCCAGAACCCCAAAAAATTTTTTAGTGCAATTATCTTTGTTGGTGTACCCTGAACCCAACAATATTTTTAGTGCAATTTTTTGTTTTGGTGCTCCCTGAACCCAAAAAAAGTGTTTTTAGAGTGGTGTCTGTCTGTGAGTCTGTCTGTATGTATACACGACCAGAGAGGACACTATTGGTCCGATTTTCATGAAATTTGGTATGTAGGTACTAAACCCTAATATCTCCAGGCATTTTTTAATTTTTTTAATTTTTTAATTTTTAAGGGTAATTTACCCCTAAAACCCCATAAAAAACGTCAAAAATGCAAATTTCTCATAAACGGCTCTAACGATTTTGATCAAATTTTCAGTATTTATAGTGCTTAAGATGCCAAACAAAATGACACCACCCGCTTTTATCAAAACGTCGGCGTTTTATAATTATGTGGAAATGTTTAAAAATAAACAAGTTTGTGTTGTCAATCTAGCAGCGGCCGCAAGGGGGTAGCACCACGGTAGCGAGCACGGCCAGTAATTCAAAGGTCGCGCGATCGAATCCCGCCTAGGACAATAAATTTTTTATACGATTGACGTAGGTAGAATATTATTTTTTTGTTTTGTTCTAAAAAGTAGTAAGTAAAATGATTAAAAACAATATTATTTTGACTACAGTAAGTTGGGAGAAAGTTTGTGTCAGTTAACTGATACCGTTTATTTAGATGTGCCCTATAAATACTAGTTTATTGAATTCATTTACATTCATTACTATAGAAACAAACTCAAAAAATTTAGAATTAGGTAAATAATTAATTTTCACAATAACCCTTTTTAGGTTAGGATAACGAAATAAAAACAAACAAAAAATAAACGAAAAAGGCTTACTGTATTAATTCAAACATCTTTTGTTACATATTACATATAAAACAGCTGATTTGGTTCATAAACTTAACAAAATTTTAGGTTATTCCTACAATAAACCATCACAAGTTTCTTGAAAGCGATTAGATTTATTACCGTACCATACCAACCAAATTGGGAAATTTAGAAAACTCCTCCATCTTAGAAAATTTTGTAAAAAGTAAAATTTACGAAATCGATTTGGAAGCAATTTTGTAGGTCAAGCACTTTAAAATAAACATTTTTTGTCTCTTGAAATTGTTTCTAAAAACTCTTTTCCTTTTCGAGATATTAGCAACTTTATGTTGATTTATTTCAACACGTTTACGGCCGCCATTTTGTTTTGGGTGGTCCGATTTTTATTTTCTTTGTCATTTTCCTGGTCTTAAGTATACCTTTAAAATGAGGTATCACATGACCATACTTCCCATTTAAAAATTTTGAGTTGCCCCCAAAATCCCCCATTTTTAGAGGACGCTCAAAATTTCCGAATACTTCAAGAGATACTTTGGGTTACGTTAATATCGTACCCCAAAGGATATTTGTTTGTTTTAATAAACACAAACGTTAAAGAGGGGGGAAGTGACTATATAACCACCCTGTATATATTTATACATTTTTGTGTTCTTACTCTAACGGCCGCACATTACGTTCGATTTGGTTGAACATTTTTACACCCGTTGTTTTTCTAAGTCGCTCGGACGAGTTCATTTGCCAACAAAATAAATCCACAACCGGAAGCACGTTTTTTGTCAGGAAGTATTTTTTTAGGTTTTCGCACTAGAATGAAACATTTTTTGGGTTTTGTTTTAAAAAATTGATGTAGGATATTATTCTGCATATTTTGTTTTTTACACGACTTTATAGCTCGCTTGGTTCAACCAAAATTCATCAAAACGTTAAATACAATAAAACCACCCTGTTCCAAGTGGGGGATGTTACCGGGGGGGAGGGAGGTATCTTCAGATCCAAGGCCTACGGCCGAGTTTCTGGGCTACGTACAAACTGCCCCGCTTTTTTTGGGTCATTTCAAACATACAAACTGCCCCACAAGGTACAGGTATAAAAACAAGGGACAGGCCGGGTTATCGGCGACATACAA
>JAGFPH010001574.1:0-10977 GCA_018207615.1 Philaenus spumarius
CTTTCGTGATTATTGTTGATAGATCTGGAAACATTGTCAGTTAGCTTTCGAGATTAATGTTGACAAATCTGGCAACACCGTCGGATGGCTTTCGTGATTACATTGTCTGGAAACATTGTCAGATAGCTTTCGAGATTAATGTTGACAAATCTAGCAACACGTCAGGTGGCTTTTCTGATTATTGTTGATAGGTCTGACAACAATGTCAAATAGATTTCGCGATAATTATTATTACCAGAAGAAGGCAATGGAGTTTACAAATAGAATAAGTTTAAATCATAATCTATTTGTATTGTCATGCAAAGAAGTAAAAGATATAACCAAATCGGGGTTCTGGAACGAAGGCGATTTTTGCTCAGTGTTCTTTAAATTAATTTCACCTCCATTGTATTTTCGTTATCTTTTTCCGAAACGCGCCTTTGTGAATTTAAAGCAAAGTGCAGAGTCGTGTTTGATTAAAACACCGGAAATTGACAGAACCTTCGTTCGGCGGACGTTTACGTAAGGTATTGAGTTACGGAAGGTTTAACCTTTGCCTGTTGGA
This sequence comes from Philaenus spumarius, assembly GCA_018207615.1. Classification (NCBI taxonomy): domain Eukaryota; kingdom Metazoa; phylum Arthropoda; class Insecta; order Hemiptera; family Aphrophoridae; genus Philaenus; species Philaenus spumarius. The sequence goes on from JAGFPH010001574.1 coordinate 545, forward strand.
GTATTCCAGACATGCGTCGGGTGTAAATATTCCCGACTGCCGTGATAAATTGAACGTTGATAATGTGAATTTATTTCCATTTTAGATATACTGTTATTTGCAGCTGTCTCGACGATATCTGACACTAGACGTTGTAGCGGGGTGTTGAAATATGTTTAACGATTCGTTTATAATAAAGTGGTCATTTATAATTCGTCATTTTCTTCAGTTTTTGTGCCTGTCAGAACGTTCCAATAATTTGTTGTCAGCTTTGTAGCTGAAGGGTAAGCGTACCTGACTGTGAAGCTTGAGGTTTCAGATGTAGAAAAAGATTTTTTTAAAGGTAGCCTACCTCCTTAAACATGAAAAATAGGACTGAAAAATCCTCTATCCCGAATTTGGTATTGTTTAATCTTTTGGAGCTTTTAAATTTAACCGGAGAAGAGGGATGGCAATTGATTGCCGGAGTAACTAGACCATAAGGTTCACCGCCAAGACTCACTCCATTTCAAGAAAGATGGGATCTATCTAGCATAACCTCTGCCCCCACGAAGCCAATCCTCTATATGTGCGACACCAGACTCCGAAGCGATTGAGCGGACTTGGAGAGTACAAACCCGTGGTACCATTTTTAGCTACACTGCGAACAGCTTGCCCCGAAGCCTAGAATGGTTGTAGGCCCGTCACTTAGTGGCCCTTGGGTCCTTTGGAGAAATATAAAGAATAAATATTTTAAGAAAGTTAAACAGTTTAAATTTTAAAACATCCAAAACCTTAAAATTAAAAGTAAAAAAGGTGTTTTTTTTCAACTGTCTGTATTACAACAAACTTAGAGGCAAGAAAGTACTTAAAATGCAAGTAATTCAAATGTATTAATAAACGGTACCAGAAACTGGCACATACTGTCTCACAAAAATATTTAAATTACTAAAACAGATTCACTGCGATTCATAATTGTATTAAAGTAGGAGGGGGGGGGGGGCACGTTAGAGTAGAGAGTAACTTATCCATATTATTATTATTATTATTAAAAATATTCGATCGATTTCGAACAAATTTGCACCAAACATGAAAAAAGGTTTTGACAGATTTTGAAAAACAACCCCCTTTTAGGCCAAAAACTCCCAAAAATCTGACATTATTATTATTATTATTATTACCTAAACGAGAATTTTTAGAAAGATGCGGTCTTTTGCAAATAGTAATGTATATTAAGGGCTACAAAGAAGCCACATTTTATCAAAACCGTTAGAGCCGTTTTTGAGAAATTTAGGTTTTTCTCGTTTTTATCCATTTTTATGGGGTAAAATTCCCTTAAAAATCAAAAATTTAAAAAACTAAAAAAAAAAACGCCTGAAGATATTCCAGAACTTCACCTACATACCAAATTTCATCAAAATCGGACCGTTGGTATGTTCTCCAGCTCTGTACACATCCTAACAGACCCACGAACAGAAATCACAAAAAAAAAACACTTTTTTGAGTTCAGGGAGCACCAAAACAAATAATTCCACTAAAAATATTTTTGGGTCCAGGGAGCACCGACACAGATAATTCCACTAAACAATTTTTTGGGGTTCAGGGAGCACCAAAACAGATAATTCCACTAAAAATTCAAATTCGAAAATTTGGACGAAAACAATACTTTCTCCATATACTGCGTATAGGGGGGAGAAAGTAAAAAATTCATATCATGTATTTACTTTTACTTTTCATTTGATGTAATATTTTGTACACCTTCTGTTTCGGCGCTCCCCTTGGCCAGCGCTCCCCTTGGCCAGCGCTCCTAGTTAGTTACGGCTCAGAAGGAGCACAAAAACTTTATTTTTGTAAAATGTAGCCTAAACTCAAATGGAGGTATTTCTTCGTCTTCCTGGATTCAGCTCACACTGTACTCGCTAACACATTGCGGGCGTTCTATCAACTGTTTAACTGTCTTGTCGCCAAAACATCCAACAGTAACTCCAACCCAACTTAAAACTCTCAATCACAGGTTTTCTTATCCTAATGTAAAACGAGATTAATGGAGTCCAGGTATCTGTCTCCAGTGTACTTTTAGTCATTGGACTCCGCTTTAACAAATAGTGTATCGTTTGAACTAATGATCTTTTCGTAAGTACTTCGACAATTGTATTTCAATCTTTTGAGTTTACCCTTATTATAAAATTACATTAGAGTACAAAATTTAGCATATTGTTCTTCCGTCGTTTTAGGAGTTACAACCAAAATAGCTGCCGATGAGTTTACACCCAGTTATAACGTCCTTATTGGAACCATGAAATGGATGCTGATGGTGACAGTATAATAGTTCTTACAGCCTCGAAACTTAAACGAATAACGGCTACCGATAAGTTAACAGCTGGTATAACCTTCAATCTCGAGCTACAAAATGGTTGCCGATAAGTTAACAGCTGGATAACCTAAAAATGTCAGCTACAAAATGGTTACTGGTTCAAATGTTATAACTAAACAAGATAAACGGTACCAGGAACTGGAACATACTTTCTCACAAACACATTTAAATTACTAAACAGATTCACTGTGACTTGTAGGGTGGGGTAGGAGAGTTTTTTTTATTAAAGTTGGAGATTAACTAATAAATATTATTATTATTATCTAGAGAGAAAACTATTCGATCGATTTCGAAAAAAATTGCACCAAACACGTCAATTAGGTCTTTATAGATGCACGTAAAAAGGTTTTGAAATTTTTTTTAAAACAACCCGCTTTATGGCCAAAAAACCCCCAAAAATCAGTTATTATTATTATTATTAGATAAACGAGAATTTTTGGAAAGATGCGGGTTTTTGTATATGGTAGGGCACATTAAAGGCTACAAATAAGCCAAATTTTATCAAAATCGTTAGAGCCGTTTTTTTATAATAAAATAATAACTGATTTTTTGGGGTTTTTTTGGCCAAAAAGGTTTTTTTTCAAAATTGTTCAAAACCCTTTTTTGTGCATCTATACAGGCGTACTGGACATGTCTGGTGCAAATTTGGTTGAAATCGATCGAATAGTTTTCTCTCTAGCTTTGTATACATACATACATACAGACAGACATTTTGTAAAAACCACTTTTTTGGACTCAGGGGGTCCCAAAACGGATATTTCCACAAAAATCTCAACATCGATTTTGTTTGTGATCACTATACTTTCTGTATACTATAGTATAGTGAGAAAGTAAAAACATTCATTGGAGTCATGAAATGGCTGCTGATAGTATCTGCATCTATAAACTTAACTAATAATAACAGCTGATAATTAGCACTTTCCATAGGAAAGATGAGATATTTCAATGACCCTTACGGTGAGACCTAAGGTCGGAAAGTAGTAAATGAGCACCGATCATGGCCCCCAGAATACGTTTCGGGGTGTCATTAAAATTTGTATATACAGGCGAATATGTATACGGAGTGTATAAAAAGTCCCGCACTGGTTTAATATTTCATATATAAAGACAATTTGAAGGAAGATGTGACTAAGAAACCTACTCTATGTAAAAATAGTATTTTATTAAGATTTCAAAAAAAAATTCCGCCATTTTGGATTCTCCATTTTGACTGTAACTTTGTTTTTTAAAATGGAAGGTGGTCATGTGATACATCATTTCGTTGTAGAATTTCAAGAGAAAACCAACGGTGAAATTTGCACATCCATATCTTTAACCAATTAAAAATTGAGACCAAAAAACAACGAAATCGTGTTTTCCGATTTTGCCCCTTTTTGCTGTAGGCCTACTATTTTTTTTAATATTAATTCTTCTTCTTTTATGATTCAGAATTAAATAAGTTTTAAAACGACAATGATATTTGGTTGATACACTCGAAATCAATTTTGAAAAAATCAAAATGGCTGTAACTTCAAAACTTTGAATACTCCCAAATATCGTTGTGTGGCATGTCGTTTGAAAGCTTATTTAATTCTTTATCCAAAAAGAATAATAATTTTTTTTTAATAGTACAGCAAACGGGGCAAAATCGGAAAACACGATTTCGTTGTTTTTTGGCCGCCATTTTTAATCGATTAAAGATATGGATGTGCAAATTTCACCGTTGGTTTTCTCTTGAAATTCTACATCGAAATGATGTATCACATGATTAACTTCCCATTAAAAAAAAAAAAACAAAGTTACATTCAAAATGGCGGATCCATTTTTTGAAATCTTAAAAAAATAGTATTTTTACATAGAGTAGGTTTCTCAAACACATCTACCTTCAAATTGTCTTTAAATACGAAATATTAAACTATAATAGTGCGGGACTTTTTGTACACCCCGTATATATGTTCGCACTCTATCGGCCGCATTTTAAGTCCGATTGGTTTGAATTTGGCACACACGTTGGTTGTCTAAGTGCGGACGAGTTCGTTAGCCACAAAAATTCAACAATCGGAAGCCATTTTTTGACCGGTATTAACTGAGATTTTTCGTCCTAGAATGAATTTATCGTTTATTTTCATCTAAAATAATAAATGTATAATATTATTCTGCACATTTTGTTTTCTTACACGACCTTATAGCTCGCTTGGTTCCCCCAAAATCGATCAAAACGTAAAATACCACAAAAGTACCCGGTACAAATCCACGTGAGGGATTTTACCGTGGGGGGCATCTTCTGATCCAAGGCCAACGACGAGTTTTTCCGCTGCTAGCCTAACAAAGCACCTGAGCCGTAGATCGAGGCTGAGGTGCAAACAAATTCCACTAATATATTTCGTACACACAGGCAGCTATTCAGCACCTTTATGAGTAGACTAAAGTTGGTTGAAACCCTAAAACGTATAATCTTAATTTTGGGAATTCGCTCAACTCACGTCAGCGGTTCTGCTGCATGCTCGAATCATTTTAACTTCTTGCAACACTTAAACTCAAAAGAAATAATTATTTGCCAATGCAAAGCTAAACTAGCTTAAAATTTCGAGCCACAAAATATCTGCCAATGAGTTTAGAGCCATAACCATAAAACTTCTACGAAAGCGTAAACGCTTTAATAACCTTAAAAGTGCCCTGATGAAAGATAATAATCGCTTTTAAGCTGTCTCGGAGTAAAGGGAGTAGTAATTAGATTAGGGTTTTCAAGATTAACAACTTTATGTTTTATGCAATAAAGGAAAATATATTTCAAATGTACGAAGATGTTAAAGGCTTCGATTGAGTCATAGCAAGATGAAATCTTTTCCAACACCGTTAAAGAAACACGACAATTAACATGTTAGAAAACATAGCCAAGTAAATACTAAACAAGAAAGTGTTGAGTGCGATAAAATAGAGTAGTAAATGTACGACTCTTTCGTTCTCTGAGAGCATAAATCAAAACGGACATTAAATATTCAACTCCCCCTTAGTAAGAGTCTTAGCTTCATCACTCCATCCGGTGAATCTGCTCCGCTAATTAATTTACAACTTCAAAGGGGGGGCGGGGGGTATAGACTAGGTCTGAACAGTATCCTGCGGCGACCCGGTATTGCCTTGGATTGTAAACTACGGCGTATTTGCTACGGTTTGGTTTACGTTTTACGTTCTTTAGGCGCGGTGGGGCAAATTGACCTTGGTCAGACGAAAAGCGAAACACTGCACCTTTTCCGTTTCCAACCGCCAGTTGAATGGAAAAAGTAGGAAAATTGTGTCTACTCTCTCTATCATTCGCACTCTGCGCGCATGCGCAGTACCGTAATGTGTGTACGATCGAGAAACGCTTCCCCATCTGTGACTCCAACCGGCATTTGAAAGAAAAGAGTACGAGAAACGTTTCTACTCTCTCCGTCACATCCGTCATAGTCTACGCCCTTGCGCCGCGTGTACTGTGTTAATACGCAGCATAGGGGACTAGTAGAAGCTTGTGTATTACACTGTGTTAATACGTAGCATAGGGAACTAGTAGACGCTTGTGTGTTATACCGTGTTAATACGTAGCATAGGGAACTAGTAGACGCTTGTGTATTATACAGTGTTAATACGTAACATAGGGAACTAGTAGACGCTTGTGTATTGTACTGTACACTAGCTGAAAACGTTTTAATATTTATTTAATTTTTGTTGGACTATTAAAGCTAATGGACGAAATCAGCTGTTATACGTTTGACTTTGAATCGATGTAGGCCTATATTGTTCGATATATTGTTTTCAATTCTTTTTAATTTCACTTCTAACGCGCGAGAGAGTCTCACGCATTTTGTTTTATTGTTCTTATTGGAACGTTTCAATACATCGATTTGTGCAGTAGTAGAGTCAAAGTCGGATACTCAAAAGGTAGTGATGATTCAGGAGAACTAACGGCTCCAGTCATTTTAGTTCTGGCATTTTCCTAAGGGTTAATGTACGGCATCCGTTTGTCAATATACAAAGTAACGCTCTAGAATGGAAACCGTAGAAAAGACGCGGTGGAAGGCCAACTATAGCGCGAAGGATACGGTTATAAGCGTGAGCGAAAGAACTGGTAGGAATTTAAGAAATAAGAAAAAAAACCCATGGGTTAAAGATATAAGGGGGATTTATGCAACCTGTGGTAAATGCTTAATGTGTTATCATGCTAAACTGCTATTTGAATTTTGAGTGAAGGACCCAATTGTGCAAATGTGTTAAAGTGTTATTTGCTAAAGTAAGGTTGTCCTTGTTCAGGTTTTGTGAGTTTGTGTGCTTGATCAAATAAATAAATTTTAATTGAAACACCAAAGATAAGTAGAAAGGAAAAGTCCTCCTCATTTAATTGTTCAATTTGATTGTAAATAAAAACACCATTTTGATAGTTAATCAATATATATTTTATTTATTTTGTAAAAAAGGATTTCCAATAACAAAAAAATTGACAGTAAAAATATGTTCAGGATAGCTGCAGCCTTGTCCTCCCCGAGGTTCCAAAAATTACTGTACTACCCGAAAAATAATAAATTTAAGAATATTAATACCTGAGTAATTTATTACTGGCATAATAATTAGAATGAAATGGGTTCATTCATAGGGGTTCTTTTTAGAAAATAGGAATTACTTGTTATATTTTTATGTATTACTGTACTCAGAACATTCTAAAGATTGATTTGGTATAATATAGTTTATTACATTATTTTGATTACATCACTCTTTTTACAGTTCTTTAGACTGAAACTGTAATACCCTACGCACTTTATAATTTTTGAATTATATTTTAGATAAAATTAGGCCTCATTTTCTGCATTTTTTGGAAACATAGGCTATTTTGTGTTTTCGTGATCTAGGCTAAATTACTAAAGTTTAGAATATGCCTCTTAACCATATTCTTTAGTTTGTAAACGAGATTTTCTTCCCGACTTACTAAATAATGTATATTTTACATTTTTGTATATTTACTCTTTTTGGTTCCTTTTTGCTAACATATTTGTGCAAACAAAATCAAATACACAGAAATGTTCTCTGTACTTTTCTGAACTCGAAAATGTATAAATATATTTTACTAAAATGGTTTAGATAGGGTTTTAGATGAAAATGTGTTTCAGTAATAAAAAATGTACCTGCCAGTATAGAAATATTCAACTGCCAGATAGAGGGTCAACAAGAAAGTAAAAAAAGAAAGAAAATTATCTCTAACTTCGTCGGATTCCCGGAAATTAAAGATAGGAGAAAATGTTTATTTTCCTTGCTCCATCGTTTCCCCGGTTCCTTCCGAATTCTTTTCTTGGATTCGAAATCATTATTATTATTTTCCATCTCAAATAAAACAAGTACAGGAAAAACACAAAATTATAACAAACAACCTGTTTTGTTGATTCAAGCTGAAAACCTCAAATTACCTTCCCCAAGAGTTTTACGACGTTACCACTGGTTTATCAGACCCCAGACCATGTTAAAGTCGATTGTGCTATCGACTCTAAATAGCACACTTCTGTCAAACAAGTTTCTCGATTTTACCACACTTACAACGTTTAACATACTTAACACAGGTTGCATGAATCCCCCTATAATAATAGCCAGAACCGCTGAAATAGAAATTGAAGCTAGAGTCCGGTTCAGACAAAAAATGGCAATGATACTGGATTTAAAGAGCGAAGAGAAAACTCGAAATAAAGATCAAATAATAACATTAGAACAAGGATCGAAGGAATGAAAGGTTTCTTTCAAGGGTTAATTAACTTAATAGCTGACTTTCGTTTTGACAAGAGTTGATAATAAATACCAGCTTTTAGTTCTTGATATCTTCTCCTTTAACTGTATATATATTTTTTAAGACTTCATTTACTATTTCTAAATGAAAATGAAATAATAATTTAATATAGGCTACTAAAAATAACCTTTTAGTATCTAAAACTGTATCAACAAAATTTCTCATAACAATGTAAAGGGCACGATCTAAAGCATACAATATTCATGTTTGTTGTAAAACGTTCAGAATTCGAATTTGAAAACATCCCGTGTACACAGGAAACGTAACACGACCACTGCCTCCTTAATTATGCGATGCTACGCACGTTCCACACTCCCAACGCTGCCATCTAGACTGAACCGACGATAAACAATGTCCGTTCTTATCGTAATTCAAAAACAGGAAATGTTCGCAAACATCTCGGAAATATATTTAAGCAATCGTGAATATACTAAAACGTGAACTGTACAAAGCGTCAACTATATTGGCGTTACCCAGGGACAATGTTCGGAAGGCGGTACAATATTATCTTATATATTAAAAAACTATTGCAAAACTAATGACAGCGAGCCTGATCGTCCTAAGCACGCAATGCATTTTTTATTGAAAATACTCCCAATATGGAGGTTGGCGTGCGAAGCACGCAATGCATTGTCTATTGAAAATCCTCCCAATACGGAGGTTGGCGTGCAATGCACTGTGCGTCGGCCGCTTGTCATAGTGTTCAGGGTCAAGCTCACATGGGCGTCCTTAGCAGTGAACGTGTTAAACAGAGATGTACCGGGTACTGATGTTTTTAGTCAGGTTAGTAGCGGTTTGCTTAAGTGCCAGCACTTGCGCCGGTGTCTGTACACTATAATCACATCACTGCACCAGGTCAGCGGTTTTATCCTTTTTAGTATCCGCACCATGCATCATCTCTGAAGAATCTCGAGGAAAACAGATTAATATGATTTTGAAGCCCACGCTCATGCTTTCATGCGGCGACCAAATCCATCTTAAGGTCTTTACTTATGTCATCGTTACGTACATACCACGCCACGGTGCGTCGAAAATGCCCCTGAGTAGGCTACACTATTCTGGCGTATCTGAATCACTTTAACATTAGTCTTCTTCGTGCATCCCCAAAGCTGCAGTCCATATGTCCAAACTGAGTTGTATAAAAGATTGTTTGATAACTCTAATTTGGATTTTCGTCTCAAAAACCAATACATTCTACTATATTTCCAGTTTGGTTCTGTTCTTTTCATTTTGACATGCGCCTTCCAATTCAACCTTGAATATAGAGTTATAGAGTCATCCCCAAGTATGTTGCTTCTAATTTAGATGGAATGACTTGCGCGTTTATTTGTACTTGCTGAAAAGATTTTAATAGAGGTAAGGACTTATTTTAGGACTTTTTCCCAACAGTATCGTAATATATTTAATTTTCAGGTCCCCAAATTGTATAGTGAAATATATTTGAGTTAAAATATATTCGGGTTTGCAAGCTTTACAACTACGTTAAACATCTTTGTTTTTTTTTTAACGTCCTGCTGTTTTTCACTTTAAGGCTAATGAAGACGGGACCTACAGTTTTACGTGGAATCCGAACTGCAGCCAATGATGTCTGTTAAGAAACCAGTTAGAAAATTATTCGGGGTAATACTTGTAATTATTCGGGTAAATTTCGTTGTAATACTATAACCCCTTTCTGAGAATATTATTGTATTGATAAAAAACAGAAAACGAGTGATTTTATAAGGGTTCCATTATTTATTTTTGAGTACGGAGCCCTAACAACTAAGTTTGAACTTTAGCGTATTCCACCGTTACCCTGTTGACTGAGCTACCAACACTCCCTTAGCAATGTATTAAACTCACAACGGTTCAATTCAACGTTAAACTTATTGTACTTAATAATTGATTTGTTTTTGAAAGTTGAATAAACTATCGCCGCAGTGAGGTCGGACCGGAAGCGAAAACAGTCTGCAGACAAGGTCGTCGCATGGCCTTGCCCGACCTTCACCCCATATTGATCGTTCACCCAGGTGTTTGCTGCCGGTTAAATTCTATTTCGCGACAGCCTTGGTATGCAAAGAACGTACGCGGTGACTTGCACTCAGTCTTTGGAGTTTTAATGCATTCTCAGGTACTTTTATTTATAAACAAAGTAAAGAAGAGAAGAAGGAATGTGGAGGCATTATTGTTTCTTGTCTTGTCGCGAAAGCAAAAAAGCAATTGGTGGAAAATTCCTCTTACCCGTGCAGGGAAATCGCCCTCTTATCGTTTAGAAATAATTCTACCACGCAGCTGAACCGTGAGTTGAACGAATTTCCAAAATGTAAGTTTATACGTTTT
>JAGFPH010001574.1:30234-51795 GCA_018207615.1 Philaenus spumarius
CCGTTTAGCTGGTTAAGTAACTCCTCCCAACTCAACTCTAATTTCCCAAAATACCGTTTCCTAATTGTTCCCAAGATCGGACAAATCGCTAAAAAATGGAAACTGTCTTCTTTAGCTTTCAAATTACAGAGCGAACAGTTGTGATTTATCCCCTCCACCCAAGGCCTGCCGTTCAAATACAGCAGTTCTGCTCTACATTTAATTACATTACGTACTATCCAAACATCATTATCTAGATAAGAGTTGTTATTTATATTTAAAGATTTGTAAATAGTATGAGACGTAGACCTAGCACGAGCCTGAATATTTTCTTGTTTATGTCGAAGTCTTATCGCTTCCACTAATCCAAACCTATGTAATTTATATTAATAATAGGTTAATTACCTTATATATCATCCGTCAACAATCCACATTTTTCCTTTGTAGGATTACCGGTTTCAACGGTAAACCGTCATCTTCAGATCCTTATTAGTGTTCCTTACTCAATCCACAATCCAGGAAGCTAAAAAAACAATATGTTTAAGTTTAATATGTAAATTTGCTACAGTAAAACATCGATGTCAACATTTTTTTTAATTCTGTGTGGGGTAACGTTTTATATGTTTTTGGGTACGGGAAACCCGATTTTGACATATAAAAAGTCGTAGCACGTCGGGATCACGTTTTTGGATCAAAATTTTGAAAATTCAGAGTGGGGTGTCGTTTTATATGTTTTTGGGAACGGAAAAACTGATTTTGAGAGTTTAAAAGTCGTAGTGTCAATTCGTGTGTTCTGTCCGGACGAGCCGAAGTCTCGAAAAAGTGTTTCATCTTTTCACTAGTTTCGATTTATTTTTTCTCTCTCGAATCCAGCAGTTAATATTTTCTGTGTCTCAGAGATTGCAATGCAGATATTGCTTGACTTTATTCCTGCACATTATTGGTTTTACATTCCATTAACCACCAAGCCGCAGTATTAGATAAACTCCGACATTTTCCCTTTATTATTTCTACCTCTTGTGTAAATAGTTTATGTCCTTGTATTTCACAGACTTACAAAGCCACAGAACTTCTTGTGTTCGCGTTACACTAACGTAACCATACACTTGCAACTCGACCGTAAACTGAATTGCATTTATTTTAAACCCAACCTATAACCTTTTACGACCATTGATGAAAGTTAACCTTTATTTGTGAATCCGTCTCCACAGCGCCGAGTCTCCACAGCGCAGAGCGCTGGAGACAGTTTTGATAATCTGACAGTTTTGACAGCCGAATTGGAATTCACAAAAGCAACGAACCGTAGTAATGGCGTGAATAATGGCGTGATACTCTTTCAATTCTAAAGTAACATAATGAATTTATGTACTTTTTATGTAATTTTATCTCGTACTTTTGAGATGCTCGCAGTTAACTTTGAACCATTAGCCTCTGAAATTCAAAGTTAACACGAAAACCAAGCCTGTTGAAACACGAACAAGTCCATGCGCTAAAGTAAAAAGACACGGTTCTCATAAGCGATTTGTAGTGGATTCTTAAAATAAATGTTTACCTCTGTAATTCAAATTTTATGTACACGTACCTAAATAATTCAACGTCTCAATAATTCAAACTTCCTTTGATTCGAAACAAAACAGCTTTTTCTTGGGTTTCGAGTTAGTGAGGTTCCACTGTAAATAACATACAAAATATTATTTGTGAGCGTGGCGAACTAATTCATTAGCTGATTTTATTTTATTACCACAGAAATGTTTTTTAACAATTTTTTTGATGGCTTTAATTTAGTTTGTAACTGTTAAAACAATCGGATGAAGGATAATAGTTAACTTAAAGATAATGTACATACAATATTGCTTTGTTTACTGTGTTGGTATGCCGTGTTGAACAAACCAATAATTATTACACATAACTTAACTATTATCCTTCATTCGATTATTTTGACAAGTACACCATCCGATAGGTAAACAAAACACCTACAAAAAAGATATCTTGACATTTTTTTTAAATTTACAGTTTTTGAGTACTTTACGTTTGAAATTTTTAAACAGCCGCCATTTTGAAACGCATGATTGGATATAATCGCTTATTTTTCTTGAGATAGATCATTGTTAGGTTAAACTGTATGCCAAGTTTGAACTCAATCCAGTCAGACATTAGTTCTCTAGATATGAATAATTATTTTGTAAAAAAATGCGGATATCTGAAAAACAAAACTTTTTTGGACCAATGTTTATATAACTTCTTCTTTCTTTACTTTTACAAGCAGAATGACCTCCCGAATTTTCTACACATCTTCGTGAATCCCCCTGTATAACATAAAATCGAGGATTTGAACTCATCCAATTTAGTGACACGATCCTAAATTTCATATGCTCACATTGGTAAAAACTTAACTTAATTTGTTATTTAACGTAGACTGAATAATGTCGTGGAATACAAAGTCACAAATCGAGAAAATGACAGTGACGTTATGTCGTATTGTCATGATGTCAGAAAGTCGTGACATTTAATGTCACGAAGGGACGACGAAAAAATGTCTTAAAATGTTTTAAAAGTTGTGTCTACTACTAAAATCCATGACTTTCAGTGCCACGGCAACGCATGACACAGTTTTTGTCGTAATTGAAACAATAAGTTAACTGTCGTGATGACGAATTTAGTACTCGACATAAGAACTGTCGTGACATTTTACATTTGTTATTGTTGTCGTACTGTCATGACGTCAAAATATCAAGCCTTTTAATTTGATTTAAAAACGAATTTTTATACTTGAGCGCCGCGTGCTTCTGATTATTTAATTAAGTGCGTTGATCCGTACACGCACTTTGACGTAAAACAATGACGTAGCGTCTACAGTGATGACGTCATAGAATAATCAATGCGGTTGCGAGCAAAGCGCGTGCGTACACCACTTAGGGGTGAAATACAACTTGGAAGTCGTTAAAGAACAATTTGTTAAAGAGGTGGTTAATGTATCACCGGCGGAATTAGTTCTTTAGTTTAATTGTAATTTATTGAAATAACTGTAATCTATACGTATAAATAAAATTGAAGTGTCTATCTGTGATTTCAAAATATGGGCTTTTTCTAAGCTCATATGGTTAATCACACATTACCAAACAAACATTTATACATTTTCTGTCTGTCTGTTTCTTTATCCGGGCTAATCTCCGGAATGGCTGGACCGATTTTGACGATACTTTCAATAACAAGTAGAGGACTGTTCGGAGAATATTTTAGGCTACTTTTTATTTCGAAAATATGTAAAATTCCTGTTAAAAATTTTTGAAATGTAAAAATTATGTCAAAAATTATGGATGTTGGAGATATTGCGTGCCTATTTTCATCTCTGTCTTACATTTTTTACAGGTCACAGCTACCCCCACCAAGTGGATCTGTCTTAATCAATTATCATTTCCGTTAAAATTAATTTGAATAAACGTTACCTTCCCATTGAAACTTTATACCTTCCCAAGAGTAGCATAGGAGGTGGTTATTTAGAATTGTTGAAGAGTAGGACGTACCATGGAAAATATTAGATGCATGTAACACACTTCCATATTATCACATATATTATTTCTCAAGGCCATTTTTTTGTCGGTACGCCATAACTTCCTTAATACATCATCAAATTACATGAATGAGGCATCATTTTAAAGCTTTCCTTAACCGCTCTACACCGGAAAAATATACAAAATACAATTATACGAAAAAATACAAAAAAAAAATAATAAAGAATCCGAAAGTAACAGTGATGTAAGATCAAGTAAGTTGTAGGGATATTTTCCTGGCGTTGGCAACCCTGATGTTAACAATAACCAGCTGGAGAGCTGCCGTAACGCCACTACATTGCTATTTTTAATTAATTATAAGAGTGGTTATAAACAGCATTGTGGATTCACCTACTACTTTAATTAAGTGGGATTTAAGTAAGTTAGAATGTGAATGCTTCGCACGGGTCAGCTAGTATTATTATATTATAATATTATTAGTCTATTATTAAAACTATTCGATTGATTTCGAACAAATTTGCACCAAACATGTCAATTAGGTCTGTATAGATGCACGAAACAAAGGTTTTGAAAAACAACCTCCTTTTTGGCCAAAAACCCCCAAAAATCAGTTATTATTATTATTATTACATAAACGAGAATTGTTAGAAAGATGCGGGTTTTTGCATGTGGTAGGGTACATTAAGGGCTACAAATAAGCCAAATTTGATCAAAATCGTTAGACCCGTTGAGCCGGGTAAAACCCCTTAAAAATAAAAAAAATGAAAAAATGAAAAAATGCATGGAAATATTCTAGAACTACACTTGCATACCATATTTAATCAAAATCGGACAGTTGGTATAGTCTCCAGCTCTGGAACATCCTAACAGACACATGGACATATATCATAAAAAAAAAACACTTTTTTCGGTTCAGGGAGCACCAAAACAAATAATTCCACTAAAAATATTTTTGGGTTCAGGGAGCACCAATACAGATAATTCCACTAAACAATTTTTGGGGGTTCAGAGAGCACCAAAACAGATAATTCCACTAAAAATTCAAATTCGAAAATTTGGACGAAAACAATATTTTCTCCATATACTATGTATAGGGGGGGAGAAATTAAAAGATTTAAAAAATGTAAAAATTATTAATAAGATTAGGGATTTTGTGGACAAATTTTGGGAATAGTACGTGTATATTTCGACCTTGTCTTACATTCTGTACAGTTCACAACCACCCCCTCCACCCGAATTATATCCAAGTACTTCTGTCCTAATCAATCATAATTTCTGTAAAAATAACACAATATACAATAATATGTTAGCATTGGTATCACCATGGTTCACTGCCAAGGTTAGCGAGCAAAGCGAGCACGGGCAGAGCCCCTAATGCCAACTAATTTCTTTGCAGGTGTATAATTATCGAGGGTTAAAATTGGAAAATTTAACATAGAAACACCTGTCCACCCTTGTGTCATAGCCTCCTAGATCCTTACAATACAAACGTTTGCAATGCACTAAATGAACATGCTTTTAGCTTTTAGTATTCCTGAAAAAAGTTTGTTTTTAAATACTTGGCCCAACGTGGAAAACGGGAAATAGATTCCGTCTACTCCATCGAGTGCATAGCGTAGTTAGCATTTTAAATTCAACTAAACATGTAGATATATGCAATTTTTTTTATATTTGTGAAATATACCAGAAAATCCATTTTTATTTACAACTAGGGGAGACCCCTGCGTGCTCCGCACGCCAACCTCCAATGGAACACTAAAAACATATGTTATGTTTTATTTATAATAAAGGTGTAGGATTAATAATAACCTCAAACTAAGATGGTAAATAGTGTTAAATGTTCAAATTAAATGATTTCTTATATTTTATAACAGCAGTTATAATAATGGTTAAAAGAACCAGCAAGGCTCAGGTCTACACTTTGTAACCCTAACCTAAAAGCTGGAAATACAAAAATAATTGCTTAAAATTTTGAAATCAGCTGTTAATGGAAATATTTGAGCAAACAGCTGATTGCTGTACCAACACTAAACATATTTAATGGCGCTCCCTTTTCCCATACAATATTTTGTATAGTTTGTATTTTTTTTATGTCAACAGAAGGCGCTCTTTACAGAAATCTAACTTAAAATTTATAAATACAAATAATTGTTTCAAAGTTTGAAATCAGGTGTTAATGGAAATATTAGAGCAAACAGCTGATTACTGTTATTATTATATTCAGTAAACATATTTAATGGCGCTCACATTTTTGTTAAGTACTTAGTATACGTTTTGTTGTTTTTATGTTCAATAGATGCTGCTACTTTTAAAAGAGAATATACAAACCTGCTTGTATTCGAAAGTAATGTTGTGTAAAAATTTCAAAGTAATCGATGAAGAACTTTCGGAGATTTGAGATTTTGAACAGACGAACATTTACATTTTTATTTATATAGACAGTTAAACAATCAAATATTTTGAAGTAGAATCTACTGGTGCTATCTATTGGAATTAAACGTGAACGAATTCCAATTAATAGGGGTTTTGCTACAAAATGTGCTGTTTATAATACATACAAAATGAATGATATAAGACCATAAAAGGAAAGTATTTGACGCCGAGCAAAAGTCGTAAAGCCTCATTGTTTAGCTGACGGATTTCATTTAGGGCCATTAAAATACGAGTATTAAAAAGCAATCTGAGAAGAATTACAACATTTAAATCTCCGTTAATGTATCTAAAAACAAAAGGCTAGGATTACTTCCTTTGTTGATAGAACGCCGGTGAAGAATTTATCTAGCTTTTACTGCTGTAAGCGGGGGTATTTAATTCACGCGTCTATTTCTCCATTCGTAATTCATTAGTGGGATTAATTATTATAAATTATAATCAGAATAGAGAAACATACGATCGCTCATTAAAAATCCACGATTTAATCTCTTGTTAACTTATGTTCGTAGGAAAGATGAGCTGTTACAGTGAATCTTATGTTGAGTTCTGGGAGTGGTCCTTCAGCACCGATCATGGTCCCCAGAACACGTTTTGGGGTGTCAATACAATGTGTATACGTCTTACAGGATGTCAATTAAGTCTGGGTACGGTTTAATATTTCGTATGTAAGGAAAATTTGAAGGTAGATGTGATTGAGGAACCTACTCTATGTAAAAATACTATATTATTTACTATATAAAAAACAAATTTCCGCCATTTTGGATCCGCCATTTTGAATGTGACTTTGTTTTTTTTTTTTAAATAGGAAGGTGGTCATGTGATACATCATTTCATGTGTAGAATTTCAAGAAAAAACCAACGATGAAATTTGCATATCCATATTTTTAACCACTTAAGAATAGCGGCCAAAAACAACAAAATCGTGTTTTCCGACTTTTCCCCATTTTGCTGTGCTATTTTTGTTTTAATATGAATTATTATTCTTTTTGGATTCAGAATTAAATAAGCTTTCAAACGATGTGCCACACAACGATATTTATGAGTATTTAAATTTTTTTATAATAACCACCTAGGTTTTTCGCCTTTAAAAACCAAAAAAACAAAAAATAAAATAAAATAAAATTTTTGAGTTTCAGCCATTTTGATTTTTTCAAAATTGATTTCGAGTAGTTCAACCAAATATAAACTCGAAATTCATTAACAAAAGTTTGTTTTGAAACAACAAATATATTTCACCGAAATCTTGATCTTCTTATGAGAAAACACAGGATGGTATTCAGCGAATGATTGTCGGTCTAAAATGTTTATTTCGTAGTTCGTCCGATATTTAGATGTTTAATGCATGACGCTGTCAAGGGAGGATACTGTGTAAACCACAAGGGAGATGACGCTCCCGTGAACAGCTGATTTGTCCTGCGGTGTTGAATTAACCAACTTTACAGAACAGAACACAACCAAGCATACTAACATTATAGTAGTTTACTAACTTCGTTGCTTGCATGTCTCACTGTACTAACTACTTGCCATACGTTTGCCCTAGCATCATTAAGACTATTGATAACACTACTGGGTGTTTCAAAATAAATACGGGGGTTTTAAGACTTTCTAGTACTTATTACATTTAACTTACAATTATAAATAGTCCGATCACCCACGTGAACCGCTGACGTGAGTAGAGCGAATTTTCAAAATTAATTTTATATGTTTTAGTGTTTCAACCAACTATTTGGGAAATTGGTCTACTCCGATTTGTTCCGCTCTCGTTTTATTAGGGGTTTATCTACAAAATGAATGTAAGATATAATTCTGCACATTTTGTTTTTTTACATTGCCTTATAGCTCGCTTGGATCCCCAAAATCGATCAAATCGTAAAATACCATATAAGTACCCGGTACACTTGTGGTTTTTACCGGATCTTCTGATCCGAGGCCTGTACGCTGCAAGCGAAGCGAAGTGGTCCATAACCTGAGGCCGCAAGGTTGAGGTGCAAACTCGCAACGGGAGTTTTCCGCTGCGAGTGCAATGAAATAAACGGTACCAGAAACTGGTACATACTTTCTTACAAACATATATAAACAGATTCACTGTGACTTCATAACGTATTAAAGTAGGACATTAAATTAGGAGAGTAACTAATAAATATTATTATTATTAGCTAGAGAGAAAACTATTTGATCGATTTCAAACAAATTCGTACCAAACGTGTCAATTAGGCCTGTAATGCACGAAAAAAGGTTTTGAACAATTTTGAAAAACACCCCCTTTTTGGCCAAACAAATCCCCAAAAATCAGTTATTATTATTAGCTAAGCGAGAATTTTTAGAAATATGCGGTTTTTTGGGCACAGTTAAGCAAAATTTTGTAAAAATTGTTAGAGCCGTTTTTTTATAAAGAAATAATAACTGATTTTTTGGGGTTTTTTTATCCAAAAAGGGGATTGTGTTTCAAAAATTTTCAAAACGTTTTTTCGTGCATCTGTACAGGCCTAACTGACATGTTTGGTGCAAATTTGTTTGAAATCGATCGAATAGTTTTCGCTCCAGCTTTGCATACATACAGACAGACATTTTGTAAAAACCACTTTTTTTAACTCAGGGGGTCCCAAAACGGATATTTCGACTAAAGTCTCAACGTTGATTTTTTTTGCGATCACTATGCTTTCTCTATACTATAGTATACAGTGAGAAAGTAAAAGCGAAAAAAGAAAGTAGCTGGAGGTTTAGGTGCAAACAAAATCTACTAATACATTTCCTACACAGAGACAGCTATCCAGCGCCTTCATGAGTAGATCAATTTCCCAAATTGTTGGTTGAAACCATAAACACATAATTTTTGAAATTTTTACTTTTCTCAGTGAGCACATATGTTTATGTGGCACCACAATTTGTTGTACAAGTTTATTAACAGTGAACTGGTTTCAGCCGCATTAACAAACATGGTATTCTTGTCAAAAGTTAAAAATCTTAAAACATGAAAGAGGCATAATGCAGACGTCCGTGACTCGGGGTAGTTATTGGCTACGTTGCATTTCAACCTGAGTGAAGGGGGTTGTAACGTCATGCAACACTCCAAGATTGTCTTAGTTTTATTTTTATTGTTTGTCGACTTATTGCGACAGTTGGTTTTGGTTTTTTTGCTTATTGCCGATAGTAAAGCAGACGTTAAGTTTTAAATCCATCAAATGTGACAGTTATAGAATTAGCTTTAAAATTAATTTAATTGAAAGTCCAAGTAAAAGTGAACGGTTATGTTAGAGTAACGCGAACACAAAAAAGTTTTGTGGCTTTGTAAGTTCATGAAATACAAGGATATAAACTATTTACTCAAGAGGTAGAAATAATATCAGGGGAAATGGCAGAGTAAAAATCTAATACTAGAGGGCTTCGTAGCAAGTGCAGCGTAGCAAGTGCAAACATATTATTGTAGCTTTTCAAACAGGCCTAGTAAAGTTGGCAACGTTTTAATAGTGATAGATGTTTGAATTATGATACAGTAAGCGTTTGTCGTTGTCTGTGTTTTTGCTATTACATAGTCTAAAAAAACTGTTGATTGTGAAGAATAATTTCCTGTTTCTAAATTTGCCAATTTGGTTTGTTCGTTTAGTATTAAAAGGCTAACTTGAAATTGTGTTAAGCTTTTGATCCAAATCAGCTGTTTTGTGTGTAATATTGTATTTGGATAACCAAATAGAACTCCGATCCGTGCAATATTTCAATCCACTGGAAATTCGACGGTAGTGGCGCGATCTATGGGGGAAACGACGGAAGCGGTGCGTAGCACCAATGCCTCGACTGATTTCTCCGTAGCGCTATCTCGCGGCGCGGTCATGTAATATTTTCCCGACAACCTTTTTCTCGCCACACAGCCGCCGTATGCACGCATGATCTATCTATTATTCATGATCTATAGTAATATGTAACAATATATGTTTGAATTGTAATACAGTAAGCCTTTTTCGTTTGTTTGTTTTTATTTTGTTAGCCTAACCTAAAAAAAAAACAGTTGGTTTTGATTTTTATGTTTTTTGCCAAAAATAAAGCAGAAATTAAGTTTTCTTTTCATAAAATCAGATACGTAGTTAAAGAATTATGTACTATAAAATGAATGTAATTTAAAGTTTGATGCAAGTAAGTGGACGGTTATTGAATTTGAATTCGGATTATTTAACAAGCGGAAAGAAATTTAATCAAATTATTTGGTTTTAAAAAGACTTAACGGAATTATTAAATTTGTATAAATATTCATACTTTGCTATTTCTAAACTTTATACTCCTTGTGCAGTGTCATTAAAGAAGTTCACATCTGAGATTTCCTTGCTGTGACCCATACTTACGAGTTTAGACACCAAAATTTTGAAAAGAATGTGTTGTCTGCACAGGAATCAATAGAACACATTGAAGGCTCGGCAGAAATGAAAAAATATTTCTGAATAGGACGCAGCTCTCCTAATGGCCGAGCTGTACATTACTAGCATTGAGTTTGTGTGGGTTTCATTCTTCCGCCAGCAAATGTAGAGCAACTTCATAAAGGCGGAAACTAAAGGTTTATAGGCGTAACCCTGACTGTAAACGAACTGAAATGCGCAGCGTGACAATGTATGTGAATATGTGTTATTATCAGCGACCAAGGAATACTATAGACTGGCAAAGCACAACGCATTACGGGAGTTTAAGCCGACCACGCCCACTCATAGGTGAAAACACCGGATTCTCTCTCCGCGACCGGTACACATTTTAATTCGCCGCGTTTCATTAACACACTTAGTGTTGAGATAAAATTCTGAAATTTTAAAATATTGCTTAAAACACTGTAGGCTAACCGTGCTGACGGTATCAAACAAAAATAGAAAAATAGGCCTATATTTTATGAAGTGGGGAAAAATATAAAACAAAGAAAGTCGACGTTGTGTTTAGACATTGACATGAAATTTAGGCACAGCGAGAAAGTTTTGTATTTTTTGGGCAGGTGATTTGTCAAAGCGTAAAAGTTGTTGGAAATCAACCAAAAAAGAAATAAACGATATCAGTTAACTGACACAAACTTTCTCCCAACTTACTGTAGTCAAAATAATATTGTTTTTAATCATTTTATTTACTACTTTTTAGAACAAAACAAAAAAAATAATATTCTACCTACGTCAATCGTATAAAAAAATTATTGTCCCAGGCGGGATTCGATCGAGCGACCTTTGAATTACTGGCCGTGCTCGCTACCGTGGTGCTACCCCGTGCGGCCGCTGCCGCGATGCTAGATTGACAACACAAACTTGTTTATTTTTAAACATTTCCCCATAATTATAAAACGCCGAAGTTTTGATAAAAGCGGGTGGTGTCATTTTGTTTGGCATCTTAAGCACTATAAATACTGAAAATTTGATCAAAATCGTTAAAGCCGTTTTTGAGAAATTTGCATTTTTGTCGTTTTTTATGGGTTTTTAGGGGTAAATTACCCTTACAAATTAAAAATTCCAAAAAATGAAAAAAACGCCTGGAGATATTAAGGTTTAGTACCTACATACAAAATTTCATGAAAATCGGACCAATACTGTCCTCTCTGGTCGTGTATACATACAGACAGACTGACAGGCAGACACCACTCTAAAAACACTTTTTTGGGTTCAGGGAGCAACAAAACAAAAAATTCCACTAAAAATATTTTTGGGTTCAGGGAGCACCAACACAGATAATTGCACTAAACAATTTTGTTGGGGTTCTGGGAGCACCAAAACAGATAATTCAACTGAAAATTCAAATTCGAACATGTTTACGAAAACAATACTTTCTCCATATACGTATAGGGTGGAGAAAATAAAAAATTATTTTTTAAATTTCTTTGTAAAATGCTTAGTTTAGCCTGTAGGCTGTGGTATAGTGACGAGTTGGTTTGATTGTTTTGTGAACCGGCGCGCTGACAACACCATCGCTAATCTACTGTATCTACAAGTCTTGTCATTAATTTGTAGCGCTATTGCTTGTTTTATCACTATATTGTACCATACATTCCGAGTAATTATAATTTAATACAAATTGTTAATATATTAAAATTGTATAATAATTCGACCACGCAGCTGGACCGCTGACGTGAGTTGAGCAAATTTCCAAAATTAAGTTTATGGGCCTATGTTTTAGGGTTTCAAAAAACAACTTGTGAAATAGGTCTATTCACGACTGTGCTGAATAGCTGCAAAATGGTTCTCATACCATTCCACATATTGGGAGTATCTTTATTACACAATGCATTGCGTGCATCGCACGCTATTCCGCTTATTGGGAGTATCGTCAATACACAATGCATTGCGTGCTTCGCACGCCAAGCCCGCGGTGAAATCCACCACATGGCTTTGAACCGGGTACTTCTATGGTGTTTTACGTTTTGATCGATTTTTGGGGAACCAAGCAAGCTACAAGGTCGCGTAAAAAAACAAAATGTGCAGAATGACATCCTACATTTGTATTTGTAGAAAAAAAAAACTCAAAAACAAATTCATTCTCGTAGGCAATATCTAAACAAATAGTTACTTCCGGTAAAAAAAACGTGCTTCCGTTTGTAGGATTTTTTTGGCTAACGAACTCGTCCGAGCGACGTAGACGACCAACATGTGTACCACATGCGAACCAAAACGGACATAAAATGCGGCCGCTAGAGTGCGAACACATATATACATATATGATTTTTAATGACACCCCAAAACGTGTTCTGGGGACCATGATCAGTGCTCATTTGCTACTCCCGACCTTTTTTCTTACCATAAGGGTCACTGCAATAGCTCATTTTTCCTATGGAGATTCGCTAATACTCAGCACTTGTAGGATAGAAGTCTATTAATTCATTCAATAATTCTTATAGCTTACAGTATTGATGACATTGCAGAGTTGTGTATTCTTGTTTGTTAGGTGAAGGGTGTGTGGAAATAATTGCAGTGCCTTCTTAATTTACCTCTTTGTATTATTATGTTTTAAACTGTTGATAATACCGTGAAAATCGTATAATAAATTACCCTTAATAAATAACATCACAAACCTCTCACTGATACTAACCATACGGGCTAAAATAACAAACGACAAGTTAGTTGAATTACTAACATAGGCTACTAACTACCTAAGTCTTAATTCAAATGTAATTTTTGGTCGCTCGGCTTTGCTGGGCCTAAATATACATAATACATAATTTACTACTATAATTTTATTATGTGCTTATCAATAATATGAATTATAGATAATAGGGATGAGCTAGACGAGCATCGATATTTAAAACATGGATGTTAAAATCGGCAGTAACCATCGATGTGACAATAATATCGACCTGAAAACATCTATGTATATTTAGAAAAGTGATCGCTTCAGAAAACCTATTAGCCTTTTTTTAGTTAAAAGAAGGTTGATTTCCATTGCTTCTTAGTTTTGAGTTATAATACGTACGCCTTACCGAATAACATTACCTATATACTTTGTAAATTTCTGAAAAGAGAGTTGCTGCAAATTTATTTATAAAATGTATTTATCTTAGTTTAAGAGTTAACAGGTTCACTGGTTCGCAAATTTCGTATTTCCAATGTCAGGAGCTGACCTTTTATTTTTTATATCTATATCCTAAATGAGTAGAAATTACTTTATTTTGTATTTTTCAACCTTTCTGCGTAATAATCACTAATATTTTAAAGCTTAAAATGCATACAGTCTTAAAATTGGCGTGCAAATGCACTCAATGCATTGCGTATTGCAAATACTTCCAACACGGGGGTTGGCGTGCGAAGCACGCAATGCATTGTGTATTGAAAATTTTCCAATACGGGGGTTGGCGTGCAATGCACTGTGCGTCGGCAGCTTCTCATAGTGTTCAGTGTCAAGCTCACATGAGCGTCCTTAGCAGTGAACGTGTTAACTAATTGATACAAAAAGTAAATAGCCTAATATTACATTTATAATTATATGATGTTGATTTCTTATTGAATTATTGATGTTCTGTTCTTAATTAATGTTCCCAAAATAAATGCACAAAAATACTTCAAATATTTAAAAACATCGATGTCTGGGAGAACCATCGATGTAGCAAAATTGTCGGTTGATTTCCATCGATGTAAAACACATCGATCATCGACATGAAAACATCGATGTTTTGAAAACATCGGCCATCGATGCTCAACCCTAATAGATACCAACTTTATTTTTTTTTTATAAAATGGAGGATTCGCTACTGCTGTTTGGATCATTTGGTATACTTCCACTTAGATACTTGTATGTGAAATGGAGCATTCGCTACCGCTGTTCGGATCATTTGGTATACTTCCACTTAGATAGGCCTACTTGTATGTGTACAAGGTACTTGCAGATTTCTTAAAAGCAAGTGGTGAAATAAATAATCCGACCACGCAGCTGGACCGCTGACGTGAGTTGAGCAAATTTCCAAAATTAAGTTTATATGCCTATGTTTTAGGATTCAACCAAAAATTTGGGAAATAGGTCTACTCACGAAGGCGTTGAACAGCTGTCTGTGTGTACGCAATATATTAATAGAATTTGTTTCCTCACAGTGGCCTCGCGAGTTTGCACCACTTGGCTTCGAACCGTTTACTTTTATGGTATTTTACGTTTTGGTTGATTTTGGGGGAACCAAGCATAAGGTCGAGTATAAGGTCGCGTAAAAAAAAAAAATGTGCAGAATAACATCCTACATTTATATTTTTAGAAAAAACTCTAAAAAATTTCGTTCTCGTAGTAAAAAACTCAACAAATAGTTACTTACGGTCAAAAAACGTACCTCCGGTTGTTGGATTTTTTTGGCTAACGAACTCGTCCGGACGACATAGACAACGAACACGTGTACCAAATTTGGACCAAATCGGATTTAAAAATGCGGCCGCTAGAGTGCGAACACATATATATATATATATATATATGAATTTTAATGACACCCCAAAACGTGTTCTAGGGTCCATGATCGGTGCTCATTTGCTAGTCCCCGACCTTAGGTCTCACCATAAGGGCCACTGCAATAGCTCATTTTTTCCTACGGAAATTCGCTAGTAAGAACAATAACAATAAGGAAACTGAATGAGTTATACGGTTTTGAAAGAAAACAACATTTTATTCAAAATTACAACTATAAAACAATTCTTGCCCTAGAATAAAAAATAAAACCACAGTATCCATCTTAAATCGCAATGTTGCTAACTTTACTCACAAAAATATTCGCTAAATAGACAAAATTGCAAATTTAGAAGAAATCAAATAAAATTAAAAATATAATTCCAATCAAACTAATAATTACTGACCATACTAATTATTTACTGAAATACTATAAAAACAAGTCTGCAAACCTATAAAAACCCTTTGCCTTAATTTGTTCACTTAAAAAACCCACAATCTGCATCTTAAATCACAATGTTGTTAACTGTACTCGCGGAAGTAGCGGAGTCGGATGATTTCATCATAGGTGAATCGGCTTCAAGCCTTGCGCGACATTGCCAGTCTATAGTATTCCTTGGTCGTTGGTTATTATCCACAACTTAACCACTATCCTGCCAAGTTTGAACTTAATCAGTAAAATCGTTCCCTAAATATGAATTATTTTGTAAAACGAACAGAATGTCGGATATCTGGAAAACGAAGCGTTTCTGGAAAAAAATTTACCTCGATTGTTTCTTTATTTTGTTTTGACCCATAGAACCGTTTTAAGACCCACAGACCCTGTGTAGACAGTAAGTCCAAAGTTTGTATGCAATTTACTTGACAGTTTAAATGCTTATTTTTTACACAATTCAAGATCGGGGACGACTGCTATTATCTTATAATCAATTCACAATAAACTTTTATGAATCTAAAATAGTAGATTATTGATTAGATAATATGTAAATAATTAATTAATACTACAATTAATTACTCCATAAATTTATTTTATCACTTGATTAAATCCACGTTAACTGTTTACAAATTACGTAATTTAATCTGTATGCAAATTTAAACCAGATATTTAACTTCGGTTTGAGAATATTGCATTTTTAATATCAAGTGGAAATGCTTGTTTTTATTGCGAATAATCAAAGGTTTGTCAGCCAACACATGCGATGCAGAGTGCAACAAGACTAACTGAAGAATTACGTTTCGCTAGCCAATCTCCGCGTTTAAGTAAATGCAAACACATTATTGTATACTTTGATATTTTAACAGGAATGACGATTGATTAGGACAGAGGCACTTGGATCGGGTTAGGTGACTTTGACTCTGACGCATGCGCATTAAATTAAGACAGAGGAATTTGGATTGGGGCAAGGTGGTGGGGGTAACGGTGATCTGATTCTGACGCATGCGAACTAGTACCAGTTTTTTTTTATTTAATAGAGAGAAAGTTTATATTAGGGGTTTATGATAATTAATACAATTTGTAATACAAGTTCGTCTATGTATACTAGTATGTTTACTGTATACTAGGGGCTCTGCCCCTGGACGCTTCGCTCGCAGTTGGAAAACTCTCTAAAGACTCTCGCTAATCATTGGTTCGTTTGTACCTGGGTGAACGAGCATCGTTCAGTATTTTTAACATCTGGATTGTATCTATAATGTATCTGTTCGAATATTTAGCGACTTTGAAGGAGGTATAAAAATAAGTTCAGATTTTAAATTTTATGCGCATTGTTCAGACTTTATGCGCGTTTTTGAAGACATAAGACCTAGCGCATTCAATTCCAGACGTCAAATAACCCCTGTATGCAAATTTTCATCAAAACCATTAGAGCCGTTTTCGAGATCCGCGACAGATACAAAGATACATACAAGAATTGCTCATTTAAAATAATAGGATATAGTAGACTGTATATTTTATATAGTTTAGTAAATGATGAATTTGTCCAACTATTTGTTTGACTTACCTTTGTAATGACAAAACGTCGTTGCAAAAGGAAATTGACCGTTTAGAATAATTTAACTCCATCTGAGGTAAAACAAAGTACAGATGCATTTTTAGGAATGCTGTTCAAGTGCGCATGCGCTACCTCGAGCCTCTGCCACCAACCACCAGACCCTCTCCACTGGCAGTCCAATGCGCGAACGGTTTAATGTTTAAAAAAATTATCTGTACAGATGGGGAAAGCGGGGTAATACCGTGCACCACGTTTTTAAATTCCCTACAGGGAGCAAAAAAAACGTTCCCTTAAACTTTTAGCAGTGTGTTACATAGCATTACGAATTCAGGTTAGTAATAGAAAATATTACTTTAGAATGATGTTTTAACACAGTCCTAGGCATCTAGTTATGGCTCGGCAGACCCAACCACCACCTAGAATTTCAACTCCCATAAAAACAATTTTAAACGGGTAATAAGATTACTGCAGTAATAATGATCAGAAAATTATTCTGAATATATCATTTTAAAGGTTAGGACAGTCCGAATAAGTTTGCGATTTTTTTTTTTCTTATTCAAATATAAAAAAAAAGCTCACCACATTCGAAGTTTAATTACCTTTCAAATAAAAGTAATTTCAATAATTTTGGATAATTTATAACGAAAAAATTTACGTTATTGTGGAAGCATGTACGCGCCGAATTTGTATTCCTACTCGAGTGTTTGGTCTGCACTCTGGTGGTTATCACATCAATTTGTTTTTTGAAATACTAGAAAAATAATACATCCGTTAATGTTCAATGTGTGAGAGAAAGCTGTGTTTAATAACACATACTACCATGCATTGTCACGCATGCGCATTTCAGTAGGTTTGCAGTCCGAGTTACGTCTGTAACCCTCTATTTTCCGCCTTTATGAAGCTGCCCTATATTTGCTAGCGGAAGAATTAAAAACAAACAAACTCAATGGTAGTAGTGTACAGCTCTGCCACTTGGAGAGCTGCTGTCAGAAATATATATTCACTCCTGCCAAGCCTTAAGAGTCTGCTCCAGTAAACGAGAAAGCAACCGGAAAGGCAACCGCTTCTCACTATATCCCTATCTAAACAGTGCAATTTCTTGCAGCTGAACGCTTTGACATTGCCTCATTTCAAACCACTTTATAAGTCCATCTTTTGTAATTGAGTGTTGAAAAAAAAAACTGAATATTCTTTATAAAATTTCTGATCCGGCTTGCAAATTATTTTTCATTATTAATTTTGTATTGTGTTGGGAAAAAAATTCAAACTTTGTACTTACAAAATGTCAATTACATAACAAATCAAAAGCATTTTAAAAAATGTAACATGCAAAACGGATGCGTATTGTGACTGTGCTTAAAATGAGACCTTGCAAACAATTTTATGATAAAAAATAAACGAAATAAATGGTTTGAAATTTAACATTGCTCTTACGGGATAAGAATCCAAGATGGCCGCCACTACAGCAGACCCTTAATGTGTGGAATTTAGTTTTTTTTTTAATTTTAAAGGTTTTTCACCTTCAAGAACTGATAGATATTCTCAAAATGTCGTGTATATATTTTGTACACCCAAATGTCTGAATTATAAAATTACGTACAATCCTTCGTTAGAAACCCACTTGAAGGTAGTCTCTATCCTATTAGACTGCTAAACTCTTGTTTTTTACATTTAGAAGTACAGTAATAGTGTTGCAAGTGATAAATGTGTGTGTGTGTTTGTGTTGCAGAGCCCAGGCAGTGGAACACCAACAAAGAAAGGACAACTTCGTTCACCTGTAATAAAACGTCCTCTGTCTGCTCCTGTGACGCTACAAGGCTGGTTACACAAGCAAGGCAGTGATGGACTCATGTTGTGGAAGAAACGTTGGTTTGTGCTCTCCGAGTACTGCTTGTTTTACTATAAAGGTAATTACATTTCTGTTTCAGCTACAACTTTCGTACATAAAGTGCACTCACCGGAGATGTTTTCGTGTTTTATAAAATGTTGGCTCTTTTACACCACAGCTACATTTGGAACATTGTTGAACTTAAACAAGTTTTTGTAAGATTTTATGATTTTGTAGAAGATATAATTAAATTGGTGTTTTATCTGTGCATGTAGTAGAATCGAATAATATTATCTATATATTATATAAAAGCAAAATACCACTCACTCACTCACTCATCACGATTTCTCAAAAACTACCGAACGGATTGAAATGAAATTTAGTATGTAGCTTCCTCTAGGGCCATAGGTGCTCACTAAGAAAGGGTTTGAAAAAGTTCGAAATTTTAGGGGGGTTTGGGGGGGATCAAAGTTATTAAAAAACGATTTCTTCAAAACTACCGAACGGATTGGAATGAAATTTGGTATGTAGCTTCCTCTAGGGCCATAGATGCTCACAAAGAAAGGGTATGAAAAATTTCTAAATTTTAGGAGAGGTTTGGGGGGATCAAAGTTACTAAAATCATAATTTCAGATCTTTTATTATTCTGACAATAGTGCTTTTATTATTTAAGATCTATATATATATAAGCCAAATACCACTCACTGACTGAACACTTAAAAAGGATACAATTGTGTTAGAAAGACTGAAAATACCAACCACCACTTGAAACGCCGTACGGGTCAGCTAGTCCTATATATAAAAATACAAAATTTAAAACCTTCCGGAAGAGCGTGTGATACTTCCACTGGACCGACTTACACGCGGGTAGTGTCAAATCAAATTGAATAACCCCTATTTTTGCACGTTTTACCTTAGATTTTGGTATCTGGTCGGTAACCATTTAAAAACGAGATTAAGAGTTTTCTTATGGCAATTTAACATTAGGTAAAATTTCAACTTTGCGCTTCTTTGGAGAGTTCACTTGAGGTTTCCACTGAACCGTTTTACACGCGGTTTGTTTTAAATAAAAGATCAATCCTTCTATATTTGCACAATTTATTTACATTTTTGAAATAATTTCATTTAGAATGTAATTAATGAACTTTTTAAAACACATTTATCATCATTTTATGCTTCCCTAACCAGCTGATTATTAAAACAAATGATTGTGCATCTAAGAACAGTACCAATGAAAAAACAACTTTATGAAAAACTAAAAAAACACAATTGAAAAATCAAACTTATATCATTCAAAACGTACTGTGCAAAGATGTGCACAAAAACATAAATTATGTGTGTATGTTGCCGTTAAGGCAGGTAAAATAAATTGAACATAATTTTAGGTTAGGCCTTGACTGATAATGAACCTACACGTACATCTTGAATGTATTTACATTCGTTACCATAGCAACCAATTGAACAAAATAACAGATAAAACAGTTGATTTGGATGTCCAGCTAAGCACAAAATAATAATTATTTTAAGTTAAGCCTAGACTGAACCAACACATGTTTCAAGACACACAAACCAATAAAAAACTGTGTTATGGAATTTAAAAATAAGAAAAACCTATGTTACATCCTTATTAAAAATAAATAAGACATATTACAAATTAATAGTAGGCCTATTTATTGATAATATACGGTAATTGATAGTGATTAAACAATATTAACAGCTGATTTCAAAATATGAAACAATTATATTAAATAGTTATAACTGCTGTTATAAAATATACAAAATAATCTGATTTGAACATTTAACATTATTTACTATCTTAGTTTTGAGGTTATTATTAATCCTACACCTTTATTATAAATAAAACATAACATATGTTTTTAGGAAGTTCTATCGAGGGGTTGGCATGCAGAGCATGCAAGGGTCTCCCTTAATAGTAATTAAAACACAAAAAATACAGGTTAAAGTTCAGTCATTTTAGTTATGTTTGCACTAAACTAAAGAATCTAAATACTTATGGCACAAAAAAAAAGCTATTGTACACAAAATATACAAGATATAACAATAGAAAATAAACATGCAAAATGTAAATTTATCTAATAAACCTGAAACATATATAAGTGACTGACTTAGAACCATCGTAGAGCAAATACTAGGTATATAAACGGTACCAGAAACTGGCACATACTTTCTCACAAACATATTTAAATTATTAAACAGATTTGCTGTGACTTCATTATTGTAAGAGGGGAAGGAGAGGTGATTTTAAACTAGGAGATTAACTAATAAATATTATTATTATTAGCTCGAGATAAAACTATTCCATCGATTTCGAACAAATTTGCACCAAACACGTCAATTAGGCCTGTATAGATGCACGAAAATAGGTTTTGAACATTTTTTAAAAACAACCCTTTTATGGCCAAAAATCCCCCAAAAATCAGTTGTTATTATTATTATTACTAGCTAAACAAGAATTTTTTAGAAAGATGCGGTTTTTTGCATATGGTAGGGTACATTAAAAGCTACAAATAAGCCAAAGTTTATGAAAATCGTTATAGCCGTTTTTTTTTTATAAAAAAATAATAGGTAACTGATTTTTTGGGTTTTTTTTGCCAAAATGGGGGTTGTTTTTAAAATTTTTCAAAACCGTTTTTCGTGCATCTACACAGGCCTACTTGACATGTCTGGTGAAGTTTTCAGCTTACTTTGTGTATTTGTCTAAAAAAAAAAACTTACAATTTCAGTAATGTTTATTTTGGTGCATATTGTATAAATTTGGTAATCGTTTTTACTATGACTTATAGCCCAGTCGGTATAGGTTACAACTACCAGTAATTAGCAATACGGCTGAATTTTTTTTTATAAGTACATTAAAGTATGTAGATTAACATAAAAAAAAGTTTACCAGTCTATCGATTTCCCAAAGTCGAAAAAAAAAATCGATTATCATTTT
>JAGFPH010001574.1:61795-107595 GCA_018207615.1 Philaenus spumarius
GATCCACTAGATGCTACACCTGAATTAGCAGACACTGAAGTGTTTAACCTCTTGGTTAGTAATGCCGCAAGTGCTGTGGCAGCCATTCCACACGCCAATAAAAGTAACAACGCAACGTATGCGTTTTTATATTTGTATTTAGTTAGGAAAGCCACAACCTTTGCGGCTTGGTTAATTTTAGAAAAGATGTACTCTGCGATCTGATGGCTGCAATATAAAACATCTATCTTAGTTCTAGTTGATTCTGATAGGGTGCGCGAGCATTCCCTATCAGACAATTTATAATCTTGCCTGGCTGTTTCCAACAGTCATTGCATAACCTAAGTTTGCAAACGAGTTTGACTTGTGTTGTTTATACTTTTGTTTAGATAATGGCTAATCGTAAAAACCTTAGCATTGATGATATTTGTGAATATTTTATGGATTCCGGGAGTGAGGATGAAAGTATTAGTAAAGATCTGAATTGAATTTTAGTGAAATAAACAATGGTGTTTCAAATATTTATTCAGATCCAAGTGGTGTTGTTGACAACATAGGCGAGTGTAGGCCTACAAGTGATTGTGAAAATGACAATGACGATGTTGGTCAAATGACAAATATACAACCGTTGGACCACAAAAGAGACAAGACACTCACTCACTGGATGTGCAAAGACTGTGATGTACCGCTCTGTCTGCCAGACTGTTTCCATGCATACCACACAAAGAAATTTTTTAATTAAGTCATTTTTATTTAGATTTTATATACTATTTTTGTAATGCTCAGTATAATAAAAAAAAAAAATGCAGTATTAGAGTAAAATATGTTTATATAAAAGGGATAAGTACATGTTTTGGCCGTTAGGTTAGGTTAGCTAGTTTTGGGGACTAAATTTGAAATTATGTGATTATAAATAATTAATTATTCCTAACTTTTTTAGCTCCTAATTCATAATTTTATATAATAGGGGCAATATAAAAACAAATTAGACAAAAAAGAAATACATAAAAAAACTCACTAATTTGGGGTATGGAGCTAAAGGAAAACCAACAGGTTAAGAGTTTTTTAATTAAGTTTGGGAAACATGGAGTATAATTGATTACAATTAGATGTATTTTCCCTTTAATTTGATATAAAATACTTGATATAAAGTAACCAAAGAATAAACATTTTCTCATTTGAACTAGTTGACCTTAAATTTAGTAAAGAAAAGTGTATTAAGATTTTTTTATTTTTTTATTTAACATATAGTTTCTCTGTAGGTTCTTGAAAGTTGCCATGAATATAAAGAAGCATAATTACATTTCATTAGCAGATACATATTTAACACGTTCAGTACTGAGCAGGGTTAAACCCGCAAAAAGTGTCCTTCCATAGGGATACTTTTTTAAATTAACTTTTTAACCGCACCTGTCCCATTCACTTTACATTGGAAAAGTTGGAGTTTAGTCATTGTCTAAAGCAATCTGTTTTACCTGGGTAGTTGGTAAGAACCCTTGTACGAGTCCAGATCCAGTAGCCCAGGAAAATAGTGACTATAAAACAACTTACGATCGTTTAAATTGGGCGTTACCTAGCTGGTCATTCTTAAGAAGAACCTAATAGCCGTAGCACTGAAAGTGTTAACACACTTTATCTTACACCCTTAGTGTATTATAAGATGTTTTTTTTATTTCATAAACATGACAAATTTCCTTCTGAATGTTTCAGCTGGGAGGAGCACAGATCTGGTCTGTCTACAGTCTCATCTCAACATAACGCAAGTGCAGACGACAGTGACTCTGGTTTCCACGGTAACTTCCGACCCAACACAAACGACAACACATTAGAATGCACTACACCTAGCAACGGATGGAGGGGAAACCAATTTTCCGGTTACCATCAACCTCTCTACGCTAACGCTCCGCCAAAACCGAGGAGACTGAATAACGACACATCTTCTCCCGAAAGATCTCCTGAAAGACCGTCAGAAGATTCCGGTAGGATGTCGAGAATGGCTCAACCTACTGAATATCAAATTAGAAATGACAGACCGTACCATTATAACGCTCAACATTCCCACCGGCCTCCGGTATTGTTACCGACAGCGAATCAACCCCAACTTAACAACGCTGAAAGAAGAACGCCGGATACATACGGTCGATCGAATTCGGCGACTCCGCAAACTGGTAAAGTGATCTCATCAAAACCAAGACCATCTGATTACGAAGACGTTTATCAGAACAATCCGGATTTAATTATAACAGGAAATCACAATCCAATGTATGTAACTTACAGTAACAGGAATCCACAGGTGCAGTACAGGAGGCGAGAACCTGCGAGAGACATCCCGACTTCAGTCGACGGACAACAACGAAGGTTCCCACCGAGGCCGCATAGCGCTGACTTCTTAGAATACGATGCTAAAAGGTACTACCAATCGCCGACACCGCAAAGTAGCGATTCCGGTAATCAAGGTGTTTATTACAACGGACAACGATTTGTAAATGCTCAACCTAGACGACCCAAATCGAGTTTAGATATTATGCAGAACGAAGTGAACAACGTCGACGGAAATTATTGGTCCGAAGAGAGTTACGCTAGAAAGATGCGACAGTCGGTGTCTTATGTCAGCCCTCAATTACACAACATGTCAAATTCTTCCAGAGCGACGACTCCTTCTGTCAGACAGATCCCGGTCATGACAGCTCACAACTGTTATGATAGTACAAACGGAGAGTTAGCCAGTGTAAAAATGAGAGAACATTCGGAAGCAATTAGACTTCAAGAGAGAAGATGGAGCGAGTATGTCGATGCGAGGGCTAATCGTCCTGATCAATTTGTTAGATCAGCAAGCGCAAGGTTACCAAGGCAACAGAGACCTGATGATAGAGATGACGAAGGATCTGATAAGAGTTCACAGTCTACTTATAAAAGAAGGAACAGTACTGACAATAGAGATGGCCCTAATAAAACACAACAGGTATATTAATTTCCATTCTAATAGAAATAACCACTAAGGAAATATTCTATTGTATGTAAGTCTTATGTTTATTGTGCTTTCCTTTCTAATATATTCACTGTTGAACCTTGAGAAGGCAGAGTGTATTCTATTGCATTCACCACTTACATTTTTACTTATGGCGTACTTATTTTTTATTTTTGTCACATGCATACAACAGTTAGTTTTGCATATACACTCCATTGTGTAATCAGTAATTTAGGTACAGAATCCTCAAAATATAAATGTGCCTGGCCTAATGGGCGTGTCAGTCTTCTACTTTCTCCCCGAACCTGTCTTGGTGGCGGTACTACCAATTCCACGAAAATAAGGTTCACTTCACTAAGAAAGTTACAACTCCGTAACGGACTGCATCTGACTTTCTTATAATTTTACCTACTTGCAAACAATATTTATATTATAAGATTTGTGACTTACCGTCTTCAATATTCCTATTTGTCGCTAAACGACGGCCGTTTCGGCTATTCAGCCATTTTCAAGTTTATCAGGTTTTCCTTCATCACTTACACAAACACACATAACTAACACAACGATTACATAATAAATAAATAAATAAAACACATTTACACGCCTGTATTGATTAAACTCGTGGTGAGCACATACAACGCTGTCCCGGTACGCACGCACGGCAGTCGTTTAGCGACGAATAGGAACATTGAAGACGGTAAGTCACAAATCGTATAGTTAGTAATCAATATTCGGAATGGCGATGAACAATTGTTATATTATTTATATACAAAATTATTTCACCTTTTAGAGAAA
Source organism: Philaenus spumarius (assembly GCA_018207615.1). NCBI lineage: Eukaryota > Metazoa > Arthropoda > Insecta > Hemiptera > Aphrophoridae > Philaenus > Philaenus spumarius. Next base: position 65,538 of record JAGFPH010001574.1, read on the forward strand.
ACTGCGGCAAATATAAATAAGGAAGGTTTTGTTTTTAAAAATTGTAATAATTGTTATATAAAGCGACAATTTGTATTTTTAGGCGAAATTAAAACTTTTTGCGAGAAAGTTGTAGATAATTAGTTAAATTAACTTTTTTTATTTATAGCCTAACTATTTTCTGTAGGTTCCTTTGTTTGTTCAGGAGGAAGATAATTCCTATGACAAATACATTGTGGTTCTTTGGCATTGTTTTGGTGTGATCCTGGTTTTTCCGTGGGCCCTCTACATAATACCATCTTGTTTTAATCGTACTGTATTTAAAGGTTTAGGATGTGTATTCTTTTCATATTGTATTGTTTGTCGCAAGGTCGGTGAATGTTAGTAAATATGTATACGATTTATAACTACTCAAACAACAATAACGGTAATTATTAATTAAATACAATTTAATGCACCGATTATTTAGATATTCACACGATAAGATTTACTGATTACTGATGAACTATTTAAATAATTTTTACTTGAATCAAACAACTAAGAATGGCACATAGTATATACTATATTTTCTGTGGGAAAAGTAAATAGGATGATTAAAGTATCAGGAAATAATTCCCTCCTTCCTACTGTCTTTATACGTCGATTCCAAGAATGCATTCTCCTCATAACTTTAACGCATGTGCAAAAGATTTTTGCACACAGAGATCTGTATTTTTTGTTGTGTTTGTGATGCTCATTTTAGACACAAAAAACTGTGGTGGCCCTCTTTTCCTTTCCTCTCAGGACACATTCCAAGATTGAGGCCACTGTAACAAAAGTCATCCTTATGTTTTTCTGTTTTCAAGCATTTAAACTGAAAATTATGTTTTTGTCTTGTTTATAAGAAAATATCTGAAAAATTGGGAATTTATAATTTTCAGAATCTAAATTTATTCGAGTTTATATTATATTTATAATAGTTTAGATGTTCATGAACAATTTGCCACAAGTTAGAACAGTTTATCTTCAAAATACGATCAAAGTTTTTTAAACTGCAGATAGTTCTATCAAATTATTTTTTGCTGTATAACAAGCACCCTCTTAAATTGCCACTTTCTGCATGCTACAGTTTTTGCAAAATCCTGGTTTCCCTTTGTGTCCTGTGTTAGGTTTGGGAATTTTATTTCCTGTAGGATTCAGATTAAATTAAACAGTATCATCAAGCCAGTAATTCAGTTATAGAATGATCCCATTATATTTATTCAAACAATTATCTCAACTCGACAAATATGCCACTCGTAAAACATTAGCCAACAACATTATCTTACACAATTTATATACTAGGTGTTGACTTTATAAGTCAGACTGGAACAACGGTATCGGCAACTAAAACAAATTACGTTTATGTTATCAACCCCAAACTCTAAACCCAATGTGACTTTACTAATAGACCAAATTACTCTGTTTTGCTCACTCAGTATGTTGTTTTTAATACGTCCTAGTCCGTCCTTCGCTCGACTCGTGATGGCTCTTTCAGACATCCTAATGGTTCAAATTTTGATCCATGTAGAGATTGTTGCGAGGGTAACCTGCCCCACGGTGTCCAACCTTCCGGCCCCTAAAGTAGCAAGTCTGGCCTCCTCCGCGCCCCCCCCCCTATTGCAAACTAGCCTCGAGTCTAGATTAGGATTATACTTATAATCCATATATAATCCATCTAGCTTCCGTGTTGACATCCCCAAGCTAGACCATCGCAATGCGAGTTTCATGTTCCGCGTTGCATGACCTCTTACGCAAGCAAGTTTATATATCTGGATTCGTACCTTACACAACTCTATACCTCTACATTAAATATACTAACTCTAACAATGAATATAACTAAACCTACCTAGAACCCTCGACTAATCCTAACACCTGCGCTCTGCTACTACGGTTCGTTACTCCCACCTCTTGAGGTCTTCTACCATGTCACCCCTTGATCTCATTTTTGGTCGGCCTCTTCTTCCCTTGTATATTTTTTTACAGCCCTCTCTTTGTCCATACTTTCCAGATGTCCCAATTATCTTAAACATACTCATTTTATTTCTGTTACAATATCTGTGTATTTGTACAGATACTTTAGTTCTTGATTTGTCCTCACCTTCCATAATTAGTTTTTTCCCCTACCACTCCATAAATCTTTGTAGAGACATTCCTTTTCCACACTATCTTTGCTTTGGTCTGAACATATTGTTTTGACCAAAACAAAACTAAGTGTCTTGTATTTTCTAATTTTGGTTGCTAAGATCGTTATACATTATTTAAGATTAAAATATTTACTTAATAATTAATTATTTGCCTTAATATAACTATTATTTTCATTAAATTTACTGTAATTTATTTTGTATGCAGTATAATATTTATAATATATAACTTTAAAACTTGATATTTCAGAGAGAGGAATCGATGAAAAGGTTATTGGAATGGAAACAAAGAATGTTACAATCGCCGTTGACTCGTAAATCTTCCGGGTCGTCGAACAGAGGAGTCGCTCAGAATGAAGTGTCTAAATATTACAAAGCGCAAGTCCTAAGAGAGTTGGCCAATCAGGAAGCGCGATCTAGAAACTTGGTAAACCAGCATCAAATGCCGCCAAATATCAATGTCAATCAATGGAATAGGATACCTACCAATTTAGACGGGGATTATTGGAAGAAAGAATCGTGGGAGGTTAAAGACCATCCTGTTCCTGAACACAGGAGCTCCAGAAGGAAACACTCTGATGAGTCCGGGAGTAGGACTGTACGGAGCAGGTCCCAAGATGGCCGAAGGTCTGCTTCATCTCTAAACAGATACAATAGTTATTCTTCAGATGACGAAGGTAAGATTATTTATAGTTTTTCCAAACAAAAAATTTAACATTGGAACTCAATTTGTACAAGCCTACAAATGAAATTAATATAGTTTGTTTTACCTTACTTTAAAAAAATAAATATCAAGCCTCAAATGCAATTTCCAATTAATTAAAATCTCTTTCCTTAAGCATTTAAAAGTGAATCGTAGGTCTTTTGTTTTTTATTAAAAAAAAAACACAATTTTAAAATTTTTGTTTAAAATATAAAAGGATTTAAAGTAATAAATAAATTATACTTACATTGCCTCAATTCTAAATAACGGATTTACTACCAAATAAACACATTCACTCTAAACTCTAAACAAAAAATTACAATTGTGTTACTGTAAAGGTGGGTTTACACCGAAATGTTATATATAACTTTGTTATTAGCAAAATGTTATTAACATTTTTAAGTCTACCATTTACACCGGTACAATAGCGAAATGTTATAAAAATTTTAAAAACATTCCATCGGGTTGCCTGAATAGGAAATAACAAATTGTTATTATCAATGTTATTGACATGTTATAAGACTTTGAAAGGCAAATCATTTGCTGTCATCCTCTTCAACACCGTCGCCTGATTTTCCTTTGGTTTTTCCAATTCCCTCGGAACTGCCCGATAATTGTTCTCATTTTTTTCGTCTTCCGTCCACTCGAAATCAAAAATACATGAAAATATGCCACCAAGCGTAATTTTTTTCTGCCTATCTTTCATTTGTTCTTTGATAAGCTTCATAATTTTTTCCTTTGTCCACTCCATTCTTAACTTGGCAAACAATTTAGAGACTATGGAAAACTAAACAAGGCACTACACAACTGCACTGTTTCGATCAAGTGTCTATTGAAACTAACCCATTCGCCTATTCCCACCACTGAGATAATATACATTGTTTTTCTTACATTCTTTCATCTGGACCGCTCCTAAGCGATCAAAATATTTATGTTATTGGCAATGTTATTCACAATGTGATTAACATGTTACAGAAAATATAACAATGTCAATCGCAAATGTTATTAGGAATGTTTCTAACATTTTTAATGGATTGGTGTGATCCAAATGTTATTGGCAAATGTTAAAAGCAAATGTTTTTAACATTTGAAAGAGCAAATCTTTGAAAAATGTTTTAACGTGTTAAAAATTCCGGTGTAAATCCACCTTTATACAGTTTGTTAGTGCTACACTCTTAATTTTATGCAAATTAAGAAAACATCTGTTGTATTTTTGGTTAAACACTAATCCAAAAACATAGCTTTACTATGTTAAAAGTAGGCATAACGTTATTTTTCCACAAATAAAACAAGATTAATGTGCCTTAAAATGATTTGAAATATTTTATAGGGAAGAAGTTTAGGTTACAAAAATAAATAAGACTAGGAATAATTCAAATCACTAAAAGTAACCATTGATTGTATACTTTTACTGTTGTATTCATGGTTAAAAATAACAAAGTTTTTTAATTAAATATTAAAACTTTTCTTGTACTTTCACAATTACTTCATGCTGACCATGGTTTCGAAAACTACGTCATTGTGGAAGGCAGCTTATTGGCGGAATGTACAGAACTAGCCTGGCGAAAGTAGGCTAAAATAGCGTTAAGTTAGGAAAGATTAGGGCAATGATAAAGGTTGAAGAAGTGAGTGGTGAGTTACTTAATTTCAACTTTTTCCCCCATTCCTAACGGTATTTTGGCTTGCTTTTGCCAGATTAATTGTTTGTTGAATTCTCTGTACCTTTAGCTTGCCTTCGATAATACCACAGATGGTGAAGCCATGGTCTGCATGCCTCAATAAAGTAGTTGTGAAAAATTATAATGGAATTTCACCAAGAACCTATGGTCTTAGGTATAAGTTTACATTAAAAGTAATATTTTTTCCCTTAAAAGATTTTAAATATTTTAAAGTGAAATACGTTAGGTTAAAAAAATAAATACTACTAGGCCAAATTCAAAAAAATAACATAAACATATTGAAATACAATAGAACCTCGGTAATTCGAGTCACAGTATTTCGAGCTGTGTTTGTAAAGTTAAAAAACAGCTTTTTTTGATTATTTTAAAGCTTTTAAAACATCGATTGTGGCGTGACTTCAAAATTACTTTGTTCTGCCGCACCATTGTACGTTTAAAATGCCAACTAGTCTTTTGAAAGTGACAAGAGATCGAAGTGGCTGGCTTGTGTTTACTAGGCGGGCTTGGCGACATACCACCACTCTCAGGTAGGTAATGAGTCAACATTGGGCCTCGCCGACGCCGCTAATATCTCATGTCAGCTCAGTCATACTTCCATACTTGACTGCCTCCCCCTCTTGTTATTCTAAAAATAGTTCAATTTCAATAGTACAGTAAACTGTCAGTACGCACGGAAGTACGTGCGCTGCGCATATCGGTGTTGTGTAACATTGTCGATTAATGAGTGCATTCTTTACTGTTTTTTAAGTTTTAATTTTGATTGCGTTTCTGTAACGATGAGCGGAAAAGCTAAAAGAAAGTTTGTGCCAATTAAAAAAAATTAGACCTTGAAAAGACTGGACAATGGTGAAACCTTGAAGAAACTTGCAGCTGAGTACGGTGTCGGTGAAATATCTGTAGAGGAATAGCGCAGTAATAGAGATAAAGTCAAAACTTTTTTACTATTAAATGTTCTAATATTTTGACTAACTAAAACATTAAAAAATATTATTCTTTATTTTTGTTAATTTCTTCGCATATTCCGAGTTTTTTATAGTTCGAGGTACAGTCAGCCCCAATTAGCTCGAATTATCGAGGTTCTACTGTGTATTTATTTTCAATCGTATTGCGTTTCTCCAACAAAATGTATTTCCCGAATCACTGTTCACCCCACTCATCCAGTTCACAATAAATACCGCCACGAGGCCCTTTATTGTTTATTTGACCCCAATCAATTCAAAGTAGTGATCTGGCTGTAGACGATTGCTTTTGTTGTATAAAGGTGTTAGAGCTTAAGGCATTTCTTATTTTGTCTTTGGATAACAGTTGGGCATGACTTACAGTAACAGCATGTCTTCTTAGGTGATTGGGTAAGTTGGTATATTCTTCACAATTACACTGTTACACAAACTGTTATTTGTTGTTAAATGAGAACAACAGCTTCACATTTGCAACCCAAGTTTATTTTGATAAAAAGTCCTGTCAAGATTTAAAAAATAAGTATTAATATTTGTGTAGCAATTTGTACTGGTTAAACAAAGTAAAAATCATATCAACTTTTGTAAGATTCAGATATTGAAAATGGTGCACATTCTTTTTTTAAAGTAGGTTTCTAATGATGGATTATTCATATGTTTATTTACAGTCATTTGTATATGAAAAATGTAATAGATAACGTTTTGAGAGTATGTATTTAGTCTTGTTGTCAAATGAAAAGAAAATAGGCAAACATAACCTTAGAAGACTAGAACTGACCTACAAACAAAACACAGCCTTATAGAAACACTTGCACAAAGTGATTTTTGAAATGGCATACATGTTGTAATTTAAATTTGTTGAGTTGTGGGTGCATAAAAATATGAATACATACAAAATTTTTACTACGCAACATTAGTTTTAAGAAGTGAGTATAAAAATTGGTGATGAAATTTAATATTTACATTTTCCCTTAGCTTTTTACTAAGGAAAAATCAAAACATTTTTACAAAAATATCAAAATTTGACCAACTACATACATGCAGTATGAATGTCTTTCTATATAAAGTGTTTTAAAACCTCAAAGAATTTTGTAAATTGTAGGCTACATGTTAAATTCAAACAGTTTTAATAACTAATAATTTAAATAAAATAATGATTGAAATATTTAGATTCTAAACAATTGAAATCATGTCAGTAGTTTATTAAAATTATTACAGAAAAGTTTATAGGCCTGTTATCAAAATGTACTGAGGGACCGCCAGAAGAAGTTACAATCGAGTTAGAATAACAGAATAGGCACAGCTGAGTACTAGTCTTACACTCAATCTTTTTCTAGAAACATTGTTTTTTGGTTAAGAACCAGATATAATGAAAGACCAATTAATAAAAATGCCGATACAAATCAAACACCAAACAAAAGAAACATAGACTGAATCGACAATAAAATTATTATTTATGAAAGGATAGTAGCTTTTCCTTTCTCCACCAGTAGCAATCAATTCACCTTCCCTTGGCAGCAGCTAAGTAAAAGTCATTATTAACCCAAACCACTGCTCAGTTTTATAGTTTAACAGACTTAACAGTTAGTCAGATAAAATAGAGTGGATGGTGGCTTGGTGATAAATCGTGGAAGTTTCCATCTATTTAATGACCTAATAAAAGTAGTAAGTTTGGCAAATAGATAACAAATAGTATAAGTTTCATTTTCAAACTGTGTGTTATCAGTCAAATAGTTGACGGCCGTAGTATAAAAAACCAACTGATGAGAAATCATCATTTGCAGTTTTCGCTGCTCACTTTAGGTATAGCGTGCTGATTAACCTACGCAGCTCAGCTGTTCGGCTGAAGGCCTAAGACTTGCCTTCTTCTATTTCCTAATTCTAAGTAATTTAAATGGTCGATGGTTAATAATCTGGTAATTTTACATAATAGTCAGAAACTTGGGAATCAAATAACTAAATAAGAATCTGGAAGTTGTGTCTCATATCCACTTGTGAGTCTTTCTAAGAAATTGAGCACGCTTGCATTTGGCTTTCACTGTCTTACTCAATCTTAATCTTGTTAAATTCTAAAGAAATAGAATCAATTTAAGCTAGGGGCTTAATTTTTTTACTAGGGGATAGGTGTTTTTGTCGCTGTTTTGTTTTTAAAATTGAAGATTTAAATAATTTGGTATAAACAGTTATGAAATATATGTTTATAGAAATGAATTTATCCTATACCTACAATGAAAATAAAACTTAATTTTAAAAAATATCAACAGAAGATAGGCGAATTAACAAAACTCGGTCCCGTATGAAAAATGATAATGTAGGTACAGAATCACTAGTGATCCGTTTCGATGAATTGAAAGGAATGTTTCGAGTACTGTATTTTGATAATTGGATGCAACTATTATTTAGTTCCATAACAACCCAACACTAATTTAAATATCTTATATAAATTTATAAGATTGTACGTAACATTCTGCTGCGCTACCCACCATTTTGTAACTTCTCCAGGGGATACTTAAACTCGTAATTTTTGGCTTTAACTTACCATTTTAAAAAACATGTGAATGCAAAATTAAAAAACCAATGTTTCGTTACTTGAAAACATTATCCGTTTCACAAAAAATATTAACGAAACTGCTATTTTATTTTCAAAATTTAGACTCTATTTGTAGAAAAAGAAATTCTGTATTTAAAATGAGTCATAAAGAAGCTATCAGGGGGGAAATATATCCAATAATTGTGTACATGTTTTCACTGTAGGAGTTTTGGAAATTGTAGTCCACTGGAGCAGAACCTTTATATATTTGGATTATAACAAGAGTGACTAACTTTAAACAAAAGAGCAACTACTGTTTGGTATAGTAAAAATTGTACATATTTTAACCTATATGTTGTAATTATTAACTTTAAATGTGTTATTAACAGTGAATAGGTCAATGTTGTGTTAATGGTGAACAGCTGTGTATATGTTAATTTATTTATTATTTATCATACATTTAATGTAACATATATTAATCTATTAACTTGATTAAATAGTTAAGTCTTCTTCCTAAAGTAAGTATACATTAAGTTACTATTTTCCTATTTTATTTCCAAAGTCAATTGTTTATTCTTAGTTATTTATTTTTTAAATGCATTTAAAGTGTATGTCCCTTTCCAGTCCAATTTATACAAGTAAGAGTTAGCTAAATAACCTCACAATCACACAGGAAAAATCAGCTACGAGAAGAAAAATTCCAAGCGAAATTAACGTTAGTCAGTGTTGCCAACAAACGTAAAAAATATATTTTACCATTCCATGACACAATTTCATACCATTTGGATCTTTAGAGGCCTGATAACATGCAAAACATGCATTTAAGTGATGTTATGAAAACAGATCATGTGTCTGGAAAGTGTTAAACGCTAAACTCTAATTTTATGCTGTCCAAAAATGCTTGCAAAATTTTTCATAAAAACTAAAAATACCTTAAGACAAAAACTGTAAGAAATGTAGGCCTACAAATGTTATGATATGTGTCAATTTTTCAAAAATTCTATATAAATGTTTTTTTAAATGTTATATTAATTTTCTAAGGGTGAAATCTCTTTTTTATAATAAAGTAGGATAAAAATAAAGTAAAAAATGCATGAGGAAAATTATGTCATCTCCAAAGTTTCTTCTCCAAAAATGTTGAATCTTTTTTGACAGATATTACATAAAAAATAAAAATCCTGTGACTATCATAGTACAGTAGAGTCACGCTATTCCGAACTAATTGTGACCAAACACAGTTCGGTTTAGCGGGAATTCGAGATAGGCGGATTTCATGAATAATATCAACGTATTGACTTGTTAAGGCTTAAATTAAGTGCGGGGACATCTGATGGTGAGCGTTCATCGCCTCGGATGAAAGCGAGGAGGAGATGAACGCTCAAACTGAACTCATATCACACTTAGACGCGGCAAACACTCTTGACCTCGCTCTAATTGTGTAGGTTTACATCATCCGGGGTTATTTCCTTCAATTGCGTTACGATTCCGTTTTCTTATAAAGATGGAACGAAAGGACAATCCCCTCGGAACAAAATCGGTTGTTTGAACTGTCCGTTTTGCAGTCCCGCCGTCTGTCATTATCTTGAAAAAAGATCGATAAAAATAAATTCCTTCGAGATAATGAAAACGGATGAAAACAACTGGCAGGTGGCAACACTACTAGTACCTAGCTGTTGTATCTTATCTTTCTTTCAACTGAGGCTTATTGCCATAGAGCTTCCTTCCCGCAAAACAAATAAAAAACACGAAGGAAAAACAACAGCTTTCATTCCAATTTGATTTCAGGCGTTTTCATCAAGCTTAGACTTTATGTATGTCTCTAACTTATTCGTATAACAATAAATGTACATTTTTTCACGAACGTCTTTTTAATTTCTCCTGTTTTTATGTTTAAAAAAAGTAGTTTTTTCTGAACTCTGTTCGGAATTTTGGGACTCTACTGTATTTTAGGAATGACCATTCTTCAGGGTGTCGATTATCTTGGCCATTTTTTAAACTGTTGTCTTGAAATTTGCCATAAAACTTGATTGACCCATTTAATCTGAGTGTCAAATATGAAAAATATTTACATGAAAAGATCTATGTTATTTTGTAAGTAAGGTTTGGTTTTTAACAGAAACGTAACTAGTAAAGATATGGTAAAAAATTGTGTTCCTTAAACATTAATATATTTTTCTAAATAATTTCCTTGTTTGTTTGAACAATTTTCATAACATTGTGTTCTGGCACCTTGCTTCTCACCCCCGACATCCCATTCATGGAGACCTTTTTAAGGCATCTGAGATGCCAAAATTCTGGCGTCTTGAGCACCGAGAGTCCTTGTGAGTATCCGGCTTCAGTTTTTGTATGCAAATATCATAAAAACCAACCATGACTCAACACTGTTTTCACTTCTTGCTATGTGTCAGATCGCCAAAAAACTCCTTCAATTAGTAGGACCGAAGTGACTAATTAGTAGTAGTAACTCCTTCAATTAGGAGGTAGCCGCTAAGTGCAACTTTGTTTTGCGGTTCGTTGGGGGCTCCATTTGGTTCCATCAAAAAGATTAGGTTTCTAGTTTGAGCATAAGATTTTGCATTGACATGCAGGAACAAACTCCAGAGACAGTATACTCGCTTATTTAGTATGTTGTGTCGAAGCTTTTTCAAGTTTGCGCAGAACACATCTAAATTTATTGTGACCACTCTAGGCATAAAATTGACTAACAAAACTCAATGACTATCTCAGTCCATAACCTTATGTCATAACCTTGTGTGTTCAGATAGTCTTTTTGGCTTTCATTTTCACTGGAGATGTCACTTGTCACCATTCCATTGACTGCCGGCTTTGATTCTGGAGTCATTTATAAAAAAATTTTCTAAAAAAAATTAACAATACCACTCCTTTGATAACAACATACCTGGTAAATTAAATTAAATACAAATTGTTTAAGAAAAGAAATTTTAGTACTGTGAAGGGTTGACTATTATAATTTAAAATAGTAAACTTGGATAATTTTTTTCCCAGGCCAATCGTAGCATATAGTATTGGTACGTTTAAAACAAAATTAAAAACTATAAAATAACCTTCAAATATTGTAAGTATAGAAAACTTCTTTGTATCAAAATCGGTCAAATCGAATCAGTTTCTGGATATACAAAAATCACTCAATATATTTGTTAAAATTGCAAATTTCTGCATCCATACGTAGGATATACTCCTCACACAAAATATATTTAATCAAAATCATTGACTTTGGAAATAGTTTCTCGCTTACTAACCTGGTGCATATGGTAAGTTTCAAAGCTTTCCTCCTAGGTACTTTAGCTTATGTAACCCAAGTTCTGGACAGAACGTCTGCATGTGGCGTGGGATGGCGATGGAACTCAACGTTCACTTCTCCGTTACAATTTCGGCTGTGGAATGGGCACTGTATAATTTCTTATCTCCTGCCTGCTGCCGAACCTCCTAACTAAAAAGAAAAAATACAACTCGGTCAAATATTAACATTTCTTTCTGGATCGGATGCATGTTCACATAAACCTTTGAAGATTACAAATTTGCTGCATGAGTCTTATTGAAAATACATTGTTTCCATTTGTACTTTATGAATGCTTTCCAATGCCATAGAAAATGTAAACCAATATGAAACGCATTTTGTATCTCAAATTATTATTTTTAGTGCACACATTTTCTGTTTGCTTCAGAACGTAATAATAAAGCATGGATTGATCAATTCGACACGGTCCAACATTTTACAAATCAGTACCATTACTTTCATCACAAGTTCACATTTTTTATCATATACCTTACATTTTTCTATCCAGCACTTAAACGATTACGAGTTCAAATAATATTTATTGTAAATCTATTGTTTATCTATTTAACTAAATAGATTGAATTTTAAGTCTACTACCTAAAATCTTTCCACAATATAAAATATATCTGCTCAATTACTACAAGAATATATTGTTGGTAAGGTGTTAATAAAACAAATTTTAAAAATCGTTCTACACAATATAAGACATAAACACATTAAATAAAAAAACAGTAGGACTACATATAAACTAAAACTGCTTATCGTCATAAATTATGCAAAAGAATTTCTTAATTAAATTCTGCTCGGTAATAATATTTATTTTTCTGAAATCTATAAGAAATTGATTTTACTATATTTAGGCTTATATTTCATAGAAATTCTGTTCCTTTTTTAAAAGAACCTAGTATTATCTTCCAGCTCCAATTCTAGTTATATCTCAAACATTCAAGTTAAAATTCACATTTTGTTTTGTAGGCCAGTCGGTAGAGGTAATTTTAGGCCCAAAGTTCCAGTAATTTACAATACAGCTGATTTTTTTTTATAAGTACATTCAAGTATGTAGATTAACATAAAAAAAGTTTACCAGTCTATCGATTTCCCAAAGTCAAAAAAAAATCGATTATCATTTTTTTTTCCGATTATCCTTAATATTTCGAGCTATGATGAAGATAGAGAAAAATAAAAAAATACCACCGTGTAGGGGAGGTATTTTCAATAAAAAAGGTCATATGTATTTATTTCGTCCGAGCAATAGTTTGTCTGGAAAAAATTCGATAATGCAGATATGTAGTTTGCAGCAGGGGAAATCACTAAAAGGTGACATCTTATTCATATATGAAGTGTTGGCTCATTCTAAATTGGCCAAATTTTAATATATCGAATTGAAACTTGACATAGGAGTTAAAATATATATTTCAAACATTTATGCTGAGTCTCAGCTTGTTATCTTGAAAATGACCCAATCTAGAGCCACTTGACTTATCAGTGGGTTTCTCGATTTTAGGAGTACCGGACCCACCAATTCATTTTAAACAGCTCCAGTTTAGAAAATTTTCAAAATATCAACCTGAAAGTTTTTTTACAAGTTAAATATATATATTAAAACAAGTTCAAGGAGTATAAACCTTTTTTATTATTTACTTTTCAAAGCACAAGTAAATTAAAAAAGTATAATTTTAGACCTTTTTAGATTTTTCATCAAAACGCTTGAGTTAATCGGCTGCAGATTAGTCAATTTTTTAAATATAGTTTTTAAAATAAGTATAGCAAAAAACAATTGTGTTTTTAACTTCTGCACCAATTTTTAAATCGATATGTTCAAAAATGTCGAAAATGGAGTCGTTGAATCCAAAGGTGTTATAGTTAAAACGAGGTAGGTAAAACAGAAGACTATTTTCAAGTGCCTCGTTTTTAAAAATAACATGAAAAAAATCGTTCATACTTACTAAGAATATTTATACTGGTGTACTCAACTTGTAAAACAAATTTGATGTTGATATTCCAAAAATTGACGAAACTGGAATAGATTGAAATTAGTTCGTGGGTCCGGTACTCCTAAAATCGATAATCGAAATCGATCCTAGATCGGGTCATTTTCAACATAACAAGCTGAGACTCAGCATAAATGTTTAAAATATATATTTTAACTCATATGTCAAGTTTCAATTCGATATATTAAAATGTGGCCAATTTAGAATGAGCCAACGCTTCATATATGAATAAGATGTCCCCTTTTAGTGATTTCCCCTGCTGCAAAATACATATCTGCATTATCAAATTTTTTTCCAGACAAACCATTGCTCCGACGAAATAAATACATATGACCTTTTTTGTTGAAAAATACCTCCCCTACACGGTGGTATTTTTTATTTTTCTCTATCTTCATCCCAGCTCGAAATATTAAAGATAATCGAAAAAAAAATGATAATCGATTGTTACTGGGCTATTGATTGTTTACAAGATTTCGTTTTTTCTGACAAGTTACAGTTTGTCACTGTTGCAAAGATTTAACATAAAACATAAAAGTTAGATGGTAAATAAATATAAAAGGAAACGTTTTAACCTCTAAATATTTGAGATTGTAAAACTGAAGATGTGCCTAACTATTGCAGTTGAAAAGGGGAAAACTAAAGGTTATAATTTGATTTTGTATTTATTACTTCAGCTCTCCTAATTTAAGGTTATGAGTCAATCAAATTGTTACCATTCCCAATCATTGTTAAAAAAGGTTTAGTTAAATTAAGTCTAATTAAAAAAAAAAAATAGTATAATGTTTACTTTTACTGTCACTAAAATTGGTACCAGTAGATTTAATATACAACCTCATTTTTTAATCATACAAAATATGAAAATAACAATAAACCCTTTGTTTTCATCAGAGCTGTTCTACTTGAAAAATAATACAAAATGGAAAGCTGCTACAATTAAAAGAAGAATAAGAACATGCATTCTTTAAAACAGTTGTTTGCAACAATGATATTTTCCTTTCTACCTTGTTTGTGTTTATCTTCATCTAAAAATTCTGTTGTAACTTATTTTTATATAGGCTACTTGTTCTTATTTTTGGTATTATTACTGTATTTTAATTTTCCTTCTTTAGGAGACTTCTATCTATCTATATACTGTTGCAGTACAATGGGGCCTTAGTTTAATAATATTGAACTTCTTGGCTTAGTAACCAAACAAAATTATTTTCTTTTTAACTTCAAAATTGTTGGTTTAAAATACTAAACAATCTTGTGCTCCTTAAACATAATGTAAATTATGAATTAATCAATACGTTTTACTAAAAACTAACTTTGGAACAGGATACTTATTCATTATTAAAGGCTTATAAACTGTCTAAATTTTACTGTTACATAACAATTTATATCATTGTTTGGTAAATAAATACAGCTAATAGTACAATTAAAATAGATTGATTTATCTAGTTTCAATTTTCTAATGTCTTAATAATTAATTCTCTTAATATTTGGTTTGGGTATCATAGTTCCTTGTGGCTCGTTTAAATTTGACTCAAATGTTAGTGTCCATTAGATTTAAGTAGTGAATATCCATTTTCTTGTGAAAAATAGTTCAAAATTGTAAACTATCGTTGATTTTATTTATGCAGCACACAATAATACGTATACAAGTTGGGAAAATGTAACGTTTTATCACTGTTGCGTATGAAAAGTGAAATTAGGTTTTCGTTGACTTGTTTAGTGTTTAGCCCAAGTTGCAAACCTCCTACGCTTCACTGACTTTCCGTAATTTATACAAAGTTGAGTACTCTATTTAGAAAATGTTTCTACAATAGGTATTAATATATTAAAGAACATAATTTTACATTACATCATTACGAACAGTATAAAACAAACATTACTTTTCTGTTCATTCTTTCTTCCAATTCTTCAAACTTTATCTTTTAATTTTAACTCTTGTATGTATTTTACAATAAAATAAACTAATTCACAAAATTATTTCCAATATATTTTTTATTAAGAAAACTTGCTGTTTTATTTTCTATATTTTTTCAAATTAAATCATTAAAAAAAAATTGTATTTACTGGGACAGAAGACCAATTACTTTTCTTCCTTTTACATCTTGACTTTTTTTAATAATATGTTTAGTACCAGTATTTTATTTGCTGTAGTATATGAAAGATCCATGTTTTATGGCTCACTTTAAAACAATCCACAAGAACTACAAATAAATTTGTTGAAACAAATGATAAACAGTTAGTATATTCGTTTCTCAGGATGAAATATTTGAATCCAAACAAATTTATTCCAATATAAATTAACGCCAAAGTTTTATTGGAATGTAAAATTGTAAAAACATCTTTGATGGTTTATATAGTAAATGAGTTATTATTAAACTCAAAATTTTTGTTAGCAATAAACCAAATTGTGTTTGTTTATTGTAAATTCATTATTTAGTAATTTAAAGATCATTATATCCTCAAGATAATGTCCAGTATATTCTGGTTTTACAATTCCATCCTAAAGTATTAATAAAGTAAGTTTGTATCAAATGTTTTAATAACTAACACCCATTTAATTATAAAAAAATACTATGTTTGAAAAATGCAAATTCTATTCTAACCTAAATAGGCCATATTAATTCTGAACTAAAATTGTAAGTATATATGGAACAATCTCATTTTTCTTTTAAGGTTCAAGACAAAAAGCTCCCAACATTGCCGGAAACTCAATGTTTTAGTTTTCCAACTACAAACATGAGTTTAACCAATATTCTTTTTTGCCAATTTACAACCTACAACTTAAAATAAAAGGTGTATTTCTGACTTTTTTCAATTTTAGCAACCTTTCAGAAACTATTTGATTCTCACCATACATTTGTTTTATAATAAATAGTTTTGTTAAGTAAACCTACTTATAACAATTATAATTTATTTTCCTATTTATTTGAGTGAAACAGCATAGGGTTTATAATATTTTATGCATTTACGTTTAAGAAATTCATTAATTTAGATTACTTTCTCGTTCCCGTCATTTTGAAACTGCTATCAATAAGTTAACTAACAAACAAATGGTTCTTGTGCTTAACAATTTCAAACAACACTAAAACATAAAATTACAAATATTTACTAAACGTTAAACATTAATAATAGTTATCACTAAAACTTTAAAAATTAATCTATATGTTTAAATATCTATACTTTGTATTCCCCACAATACAATATACATACCTCAGCTAACTTAACTTTATAAATACTGGAAAAATTTATGTTTCTTTATTTCATTAGAGCTCTTCATTAAACAAAAAAAGTGCAACTAAATGTAAAAGATTTCACAATGCTGAAATTAATACATATAACCTAACATAAAATAACTTAATTTAATTTTTTTATAGATTTGTATTCTGTATTATTTCTATGAAAATAATTGATTTGACACATTGTGAACAGTTACATTTGTTTTGTTACACATATCTACTTTTTAAACATTATATGTATTTTATGCTTCTCTGTCAAGATTATCATTTACACACACACACATTCAATGCATAGATGTGTATATTTTATTTTGTACTCATACAACAACAGAAACGATAAATTAAATAATTTGTTCCATATATATTAGCTAGTTACTTTTACCCATAGTTGAACGTTTTAAAGCATTCATTAAAGTAATTTGGAAACATAATGATTGTATTCTTTTAATCAAATGTCAAAATTTTAATATTGCCAATTGTCGGTTCAGAACTTGAGGAAACCCGAGAGTGCCGCAAAAGAGTTCGGAGGTCCTCGCAGGCAGGAAGATCCCGAGTGAACAGCTTAGAAACCAAGTCGGCTTCCAGATCTGCGTCCGCCAGTAGACAATCGATGGCTCCGGACTATGAAAACATTAACACGCCTGAAAATATGTTGAAATCGTCGAAAGAAAGAACAGAATTTGAAAAAAGCGGAAGAACTTCGACGACGGAATTATTACCAGACTCTAGTTACAGTAGTTCTTATAAATTTACACCGGAAATCAATAAACACGAAGCTTTAAAATCTCGATCACGGGTACAAGTTGAAAAAACTCAGCAGAGGAAAAAATGCGTCGAAAACTTGAGCCCATTACCAGCTAGTATAGAGAAGTATTCACCGTTTGAAACAGATAATATTAAAACTGTCTTCGAGGATTCTAATAATATACCTATTAATGAAAACATAACTTACGAAGATAGATTCACAATGAGTAGTAAACACTCTGATAGTGGGTACGATACTTTACAAACGGGTAGTATACTTCCTGCTGATCCAGAAGTCAGTGATTTATTGAAATTCCGTTTTGACAAAAAGAGAAATCCACCTCCGATTGTTGCGTACCCTGTACAGACTAAAATCATAAAAACTACCAACGATTATGAACCTTGGGGATCAAAGTTAGATGAAACGAAATTGATTAAAGTGTTTTCTTATCAGTACATAAAATCAGGGAAAGAAGATGGTAAATCGGAAGATGAAGACCTACAAGATAATGAACTGCCAACTGTACCAATGGCAAAACGAATTGAAATTCCACCAGAAAACATTGTACAAAGTCGGATTAAAGTTTTTGAACCCGGTAAAGATGATGAAAACAAAAATATTATACCTGGAAAAGATAATAAATTTAAAATGCAGGAACCATTAAAAATGTCCCCACCTATGTACCAGCCGAACGAGGCTCATGTTTCACCTATTCGAGGAGTAGATTTAAACACGTCTGTCCAACCAAAAAAGTCACAAGAAGAAATGTCTAATTTGAAACGATCGAGAAGAACAAGCCTTCACGGTTTTGCTCTGGGAGATGCAATGTCTATGTTAGACGAAGAAGCTAAGTATGTAAAGAGAGAGATCATGATCGCTGGGAAGAATCCTAAATCTGTAAGGGATTTATTAGCAGATTTTGAAAGGAAGTCGCAACTGGCTAAAGAAAAATTAGCTGCAGAAGAAAGAAACAACGAAGATAGTTCCGGTAAACGTTATGTTTTTAGTGATACTGAAACCCTTTTGTACGATACTTCTAGTGATGCTGAAGGGAATTCTGATGGTAGTACACTGCTTCATGGAAACAAACGATCTGCAACAGTTCTTAGTGATGACGATGTTGAAGACGAAAATGAAGATGAAGACAGGGATGAAGAAGTCGCTGCTGTTCTTGGTAAGAGAGATACATTTTTCAGCTCGTGCAGGGATTTAGGACATAAATCAGATTCTGAGATTAGAAAACGCCAACCTTACAAACCTTCAGACGATGTTGAAGTTGTTATGACACCTGGTTACTTAAGATTAAGTATGGCTGAATCGATGGTAACCCATGAAGATTTAGAGTCCCACTGTAGTTCACCGCACACAAAAACACCAGTACATAAAAAGTCAAGCATAACATCTGAGCCTAAAAGATGTAGCAGTCCTGAAGAACACTACATGCCGATGACTCCTTCAAAAAAGAGCGTTTTAGCTCCAGCTAACGATATGTTTGCCCATACACGCAATAATTCTGCATCGCAAACTCTTATTATGGAAAATCTTTTAGGCGAGGAAAGTTCTTACGTGGAAATGACTCAAAATGGAATGATTCAATCTCTTTTAGCACCGGACTCAAACGCGTCAAATTTAATCAAAAAAGGATTACACAGACTGAATTCATCCGGTTCCAATCCGGACGCTCCGAGATATTGTGAGATAGGAAATGAAAAGGATGGAACTCATTACGAGTTTCTTTACAAAGCCAGCACTCATACCGAACCTGTGTACATGGAGGTTAGCTCTTTATTTGAAGAAAAGAAAAGCAATGAAAATGACACAAATTTGGAAGCTGTTGATAAAACAGATTTTAAAAGAGACGATATTGATGGTTCAGAACAACCACCAACGCCACCTAGAGCTGCACTTCCTGACATTGTGAATGGTTCAGGTAATGGTTCTCACAAACAAGCATCTGTGAAGTCTGATAGTTCTGATGCTGACGATGAAGCGTCTAAAGATCTCGACTCGCTCGACGCACCACGTCACCCAAGATTCAGTTTGTCAGATACTTTTCGTCCTGCTTCGTATTATCTTGGCGCAAGCATAAGTGAAAGAACTTTAATTGGTATGACATCCGAACATCCTGATTCATCTGATAGCGACCTCGTTTCACCCCCTCCTATACCAACAAGTCCACCTCCGTTGGATGATTTAGAAACTTCTCTTGAATCTTCGGTAGATTTGAAAAAACTATCTCCTATTCAGATAAAAAGTGATAGTTGTAAAATCGATATTGAAGGCAGTGATGACGGTAGAAGGCTGTGGAACCCAACTCCAGTCCATAGCAAAGATATGAGAAGCATTCACAGTAGAATGGAACGATTAATTATAGCGCCAAATTTGGACGACACTCTTAGTTCCGAGACTGATTCTATTGATTCCACAAAACGTGATCAACTTTTAAAACGTCGTCCTGTTTCTGCCGACATTCTCAACAGCTTGCGGGATCCCGACTTCCTTCAGTCATCACCATCAAGCAGCAGGAGATCTGGAGGAAGTGACTTGGAATCTATTGGAAGTAGAAACGGACTTGCGATGGATTTAGAAGAAGGAGAAAGTATTGATCTTGATCAGTATTTAGAAGAGTTACAAGTAGGAAGTGATTTAAATCAACCGAAATCGTTAAAAGATTTGAATTACGAGTATTACAGAATGTACAAACACGATAAGTACATGAAAACAGTACCGCCGCCTTTATCTGTAAAGCCGCCGGAAATACCTGCAGGAGAACGAATGAAGTACGTGATAGATCAACAGCCAAAAACTCAAACAGCCAGTAGTAGTCAAGAGTTAGTTTACAGCAATGAACAGGTCCATCAATCAAGCAACTCTCAAACTGTCAATCACGTAGACGAAGTTCACTATGAAAATCTTCATGGGTTATTTCCTCCGCCTCCTTCGGCAGAATTACTTCAGGAACTCTCAGCTTCTACAAATGTTACCCCACAAGAAGAAACTCCAAGTAGAAGTTCTGTAGGAAATGAAACAAGAACTGGAGATCAACAAAATCCACGAAGTGATGATTTAAATCAACAACAAGCAGGTGCACCATATTACTATTCTGATTTACTTAAGATGGAAGCGGAAGCAAGCACTGCTGCAGCTAATAGAGCAGTCGTAGCACCACGATCAATCAGAATGCAACAGCTTAACAACCAGCGGGAAAATGTAACTTTTACAGAAGTAAATTTCTTGAACAAAAGAAATGATATTGGAAGGAAAGTCAACGCTATACACCATTTATCGTCTTCAGAAACACTTCAAGATATGGATGAAGCTTCTAGATTAGCAGAAGAGCTGAGAACAACGTCAGTACATTTTTTAGGTGCTACGGATAAATCTGGTCAGTTTGATGAAAGAAATTTGTACGAAGCGGATACTTTACAACGTAGAAAAGCAATGGCTTTGATGGAACAAAGATCACAATCACAGCCACGTGACGATCGTAACATTTCAAGAAATTTATACCCGCACGGTATACGAGATAAAACAGAATCATCTACGACATCACTATCCACGATTAATACACCAGATACAAGGCATCCTCGGAGAAGATCTAGATCTTTAGAAGGATTATTGGATGACCCCGAATTCTACGAACCATCTGAACCTAGACAGAATAGAGTGTCTCCGGGTAATGCGATATCTAGATTACTTCAAACTACTCAACCGCAAAGTCAAATACCAAGAACTTCAGGTACATCGATGCAAAACTTGACCACTAATCCTAGATCGTCCCGTACAAGGGCGCCACCACCACCTCCTGATGCTTGGGAAGAAGATGCACTTTGGAGGGAGAGTTTAAGAAGGGTTAGTATAAGGCATACAAGATCTTTGGATGATTTAGATATTGATTCTCCAAGACAAAGTGAAAGTTCCAATCAACAGCAAAATCGAAAAGTCACTAGAGACGTTACGTATGTTAACGATGTCGTCACTAACCGATTAAGACAAAACCAAAGGGAATATGAAGTGGATTACAGAGAAGGACGTCCAGCGCCTAAAATAAATAGAGCTCCTGATCCTGAAATTGATGACGGGGTGCATTACGAAAGACTTGTACGCGATACTGAGACATTAGAAAGAACTAGAAGAGGACAAACTTACCTTGAAGGTTATGTGTGGGACGAAGAAAGAGAAATGTTTCATAGAGGTGACAAAACAGCATTGCCTTCACGTGATCCGCCAAGAAAACCATCTCAGCCTTTTTTAGAAGTCGGCTTATACCCCACACGTCCACCTTCGTTCGAGATAGACAGAGAGAAGCTCCGCCAATGGGATCTTATGTCGAGCGCTCCCGCGGGAATGTTAGGAGCTGGCAGAACTGGTGGGGCTCCCAGCACGGTCCAGTTGAAACCTCCAACCACCCAATCACTTGCAGACGAAACTGTCCAGCGGTCCATGGTCAACCTCGTGGAAAACACCCCTCCCAGCTCTCCAGGTAAGTTTAATATATTAAAACTTGTTTTATTATTAGGGTTAAAATATAAATTTTATAATATTTATTTTGTAAGTGTTTAACTTGTTTATAATTCTAGTAAGAGCATCTTAAAAATTGTAGGACTATATTCACTGTGGCAAGGAGACTTTTCTCCATTATAATTAAATACAGAGGTTGTAAATCCAACTGTTGTATCCTTGATACAATCCAAGCTAGGATAGTTGTGAAGGAATCAAATAAGTCATCTATTCTATAAGATGACAATGTGGTTTAGTGGTGCAAAGATAATCTAGGCCTACACCTAATGAAAGATTGTGACCAACCAACTTTAGATTTTCTCAAATATAACAGTTGCTAAATACCTCTTCTGCAAGCTTTATCAATAATTATGGAAAACACTTTTTGGTTATATCACGTTATACTCTCTGGAAAGAAAGTCTAAAGGTGCTGCAAGTAGAATAAGGTGACTTAATTCATCCTTAGTGACTAGTAAAATTAAAACCGTTTATTCATTTTAATTTTTGTAATGAGTTAAGGTAGGTTTTGGCATATTACCTTGATTCAATTAAATACTACTGAATATAATATTAAATAAATATTATGTTGCTCAAATATAATATTAAAATTTGGTTGGATTGATAGGGGATATGAAATACAAATTTTGAGGCAAAATTGCAGCATTTTATGCCATTTATAAGCGTTTTAAATTTACACTCAAAACTCATGGTTCAGACTATTAGTTTAGCATTTTAGTACAGATTTTTATGATTTTTTGTTCAAAGCAAATTTAAATAAAATATTTGAATAATAACGACTATCTATTTTGATTACAAAACTATTGTTTCTTAAAATGTTTTAATGTCCAAAAACAAAAATCAAAAGGTTTCCAGATCACACAAATAAAAATTAAGGCTACAGTACATTATCGACTGATGTTACATATAGACTGTGGCATATCCAGGATTTGTCTCTGGGGGGGGGGGGGGGGGGCCAACTAATAAAGGGCATGGAACAAGGTGGGACTCTAGGGGGTATGGAATTTTGAATTTTTAACGTGTAAAACAGCATTTTAACGGTTTTTTAACGAGCTAAGAAATACTTTTACAAACATCCAATTGACCTTAAAATGCATGGTTTCAAAAATTCAATTTGATAAATAGATCTGTTAGTTGTTCAGATTCTTTTGAATATAACTAATTAG
Source organism: Philaenus spumarius (assembly GCA_018207615.1). Taxonomy (NCBI): domain Eukaryota; kingdom Metazoa; phylum Arthropoda; class Insecta; order Hemiptera; family Aphrophoridae; genus Philaenus; species Philaenus spumarius. The sequence goes on from JAGFPH010001574.1 coordinate 88,495, forward strand.
AACATAGCCTAGTTTAATTCTATTTCAATCTTGGGTAAGGTAAAATAAAATAACTTGTAAAACGATTTTTTATGGAATAAGTTTAATATCACAATGATTGAAAACGTAAAATTACAAAAACTAGATGTCAACACGATAAATCATTGCAATACATTCATGAACACAATAGTTTTTTCCAAGCTAAAATTGAATTCTTCTGGATTGTTTCACCATTTCGTTTAGAACTTCGTCCGGGGTCCTAGCAATGTCTTTATGGATATAGAGCAAAGAGAGTCCGTTAAGTCTTATTTCGCTAGTCGTATTTCTCATAGAGCTCTTTATGTATCATTTTAAAGTAGAAAATGATCTCTCCGCACTACAAGAGGTCACTGGAAGGAAGCCATTATTTGCAATAACTTGTGAACAGAAGGGAACATTTCTTTATTGCAGCTTGCGAGGGCTTTGATGGCGTTTATCTTTTTGAAGGGTTTACCATCCTTTTTGAAAGTCTTCGTTCTCTCAGAGTTGATTCTTTTCAAGATTTGATGCCATACTTTTACTTTTCCGTTCAACTGTGTTTCGTCAATAGCTTCAAGTTTGTCTCCATATTGACCAGAAAGATTATCAATGTGGATCTCTTCCTATGGATGTGTCGATCAAATTCTCAAAAGATGAAAGAACCTTCTTATGACTAACAAATCGTTCATTCAGTTGACAGGCGATGATAACCACCTAGGGTTTTCGCCTTAAAAAAAAAATAAAAAAAAATTCATTCAGTTGATTTGTGAAGTGTTTCTTTCCTTTACTTTTCCTTGTGAGGGGGTCCGATCCTCTTCGCCCTCTCCCCCCGTAAATATGCCCTTGCATTTAGAGTGATTTTATGTGTGCTGTATTAAATATATTAGGTTTTAATAAGTAGGCATACATTATTAACTCATAATAATTTTAGTAAAATGAATGTATATACTTTTGTATTACTGTATTTCCAAACGATTTCAAACCAGTAGTCTAAATAAAACCGGACCTGGACTATAGTTTTGACAAAATAGCATTAGGGAAATTATTGTTTTGTTTATGAAACAAACGAAATTAACAAAATCCTTGCTATCAGATGGTTAGGTGTTGTTAGGCTTTACAGTTACAGTCTACACCACACAAATTAGATTCATCAGTATTTTATAGGCTAATTTTATTTTAATGTTTCTATGGCGTGGGGTCCTGGGATGACGCTTCCCTGGATTCGGCCTTGCTGCTAGGTAGGTATTTAAAGATTAAATTGACATGTCAACTGCGATAAAATTTGTTAAATATTTACACTTTTCTATAACATTCTGAATTAAGGTCCAGTTTTAGGAAAGAGATAGGTAAATAAGCAAAAATACCAAACCGTCAAAGAAATGCTTTACATAGCCTACTATTCTTGGAAATTTTAATACGGAACTGTCTTGCCAAAACTTTATTAAATTAGACTATTTTTGTAGTACTGTATTTTTTTTACCAAAAAAAACAGTAGGCCTACACAAAGATTCCCTTCACGTTAGCACAATGTCTATACGTTTACGTTCAGGAGTCTCAAACGAGAATAAGGCGGGTTACACACCGGTGTCGCTGACACGATGTCGCTGACATTTCTGATGTCACTAGCATGATGCCAGTGACATGCAAAAGGCGAGTTACACACCGGTGTCGCTGACACCATGTCGCTGACATTACACGGAAGAGAAGGAGTCAGCTTATTTTAGAAAATGTCGTCGTCGTCGGAGGATGCTGTGTTGTTGCTGTTGGTGTTTATTAGATTTATTTATTAGATGTATGAGTGTAGTAATACATATTATACAGTAGCAGCAAGTAAAAACAAAATTTAACTTTACAACAAACCATTTACAACAAACCACTGCAACCTAAATAATATGTAAAAACAAAATAGAAATTGTAAATTGGTTTAATAAGAAGTTGCGTTTCAAAAATATTTCATTTATTTAATTATATGAAGTGTATTTCTTTGAAGTTAGGGCAAAAGGGCTTAAGGGTCTGCTGTAGTGGCGGAAATCTTGGATTTTTATCCCATAAGAGCAATGTTAAATTTCAAACCATTTATTTCGTTTATTTTTTATCATAAAATTGTTTGCACAGTCACAATACGCATCGGTTTTGTAATTTAGTTTTTTTTAATGCTTTTGATTTATTATGTATTTGACATTTTATAAGTACAAAGTTTGAATTTTTTTCCTAACACAATGTAACATTAATAATGAAAAATAATTTGCAAGCCGGATCCGAAATTTTATATAGAATATTCAGTTTTTTTTCAACAGAATCGTTAACAATTTCTGACTTGAGCCCTTTTGGCCTAACTTAAAAGATTTAATATTGGGAAGTAAATATGAAAAGTATTGAGCAATTTCCTAAATAAATACACGTGTTGTAACAATTAATGAATGCAATTTACTTAGAAGTTGTAGGTATGTTTGGTGTAGGTGTTTGTATGTAGTTGTATTGTTCTGTATGTACATTATCAAAGTTCCACCCTTGGCTGTTGGTAAAGTAGTCACTGGTTGTTGTTGGAGTAGCATTTACAGCTACCACGCTGCCATGTTGAATAGGGGTTGGAGAAAATTCCTGTCTCGCCACTGGATGAAATGTTGATTCTGAAAGAGTTGATTCAATATTTTCAATAATTGAATAATTTCAATGACTTTACGCTTGAAAAGCCTTTTTTTAGCGGGTGAAAAATGTTTTATATCAAGCAGAAGGCTTTGAAAAAAATTAAGGTCTGCTTCACTTCCAACATTTCTTGCGTGACTTTGCATACTTTTTACGTGTTAATTATGCATCACAATGTAATAAACTATATACCAAATTAATCTTTAGAATGCTCTGCAATGATATATAATATGACTTATTTAAATATTACCTTAGATGCGCAAACTTTGATTTAAAAAATGCTTGTTAAAAGAGTACCCGAGGTACTCTTTGCCAGTCCGGTGGCGCTTTAAAAGAGTACCCCAGGTACTCTTTGCCAGATAGAGGGTTAAGAAAATTAGAATTAGTCTGTTATTAACCATCCGATTTAATAATCTTTACACGGTATTTTATACCATAATATGTAAAAATTGTTTTGTGTCATGTAAACAAGTTCAATAGGCCTGTAACGTTGAATTTTGAAGCCACTTGCCGCCATGACTTGTCTTGCTCATTACGATTGCTGTAATTCTTCAAATTATAGTTGTACAGCACTGGGAACTCTTCTACTGCTGCAACAAACTCTTTATTCGTTTGTTCATTATCAGAAAACGGCATTTTGCTATCACGACTCACCTCGAACAAAACAGATTCCTACTTTACAACTGACTAGAAAAACGTTCTGCGCATGCGCGAACCCAAGAGGCAAGAGACCAGTGTTTCCATTTGAGGGATTTTTATCCCATTCTAGGGATTTTTCGGACCAGTGAGGGATTAAAAAGGGATTGAGGGATAACTAGGGATAAAACACAATGTAGAGGGAGTTTTTAGTTCTTTCTAGGGATTTTTGATCACAACGAACAAAGTTTAGCACATAGCGCTTCTCGGCCAGCTAGTGTAACTACAACCTGTAATAAATTTAATAAACGGTACCAGGAACTGGCACATACTTTCTCACAAATACATTTAAATTACTAAACAGATTCACTGTGACTTGTAGGGTGGTGTAGGAGAGTTTTTTTATTAAAGTTGGAGATTAACTAATAAATATTATTATTATTATTATTATCTAGAGAGAAAACTATTCGATCGATTTCGAAAAAATTTGCACCAAACACGTCAATTAGGTCTTCATAGATGCACGTAAAATGGTTTTGAAATTTTTTTTAAAATAACCCCCTTTATGGCCAAAAAACCCCAAAAATCAGTTATTTTTTTTATAAAAAAACAGCTCTAACGATTTTGATAAAATTTGGCTTATTTGTAGCTTTTATTGTGCCCTACCATATACAAAAACCCGCATCTTTCTAAAAATTCTCGTTTAGCTAATAATAATAATAATAACTGATTTTTGGGGGTTTTTTGGCCATAAAGGGGGTTGTTTTTCAAAAATTTTCAAAACCTCTTTACGTACATCTATAAAGACCTAATTGACGTGTTTGGTGCAAATTTGTTCGAAATCGATCGAATAGTTTTCTCTCTAGCTAATAATAATAATAATATTTATTAGTTAATCGCCTACTTTAATAAAAGTATACAAAGCTAGAGACAAAACTATTCGATCGATTTCAACCAAATTTGCACCAGACATGTCCAGTAGGCCTGTATAGATGCACGAAAAAATGTTTTGAAAATTTTTGAAAAACAACCCCCTTTTTGGCCAAAAAAACCCCAAAAATCAGTTATTATTTTTTTATAAAAAAACGGCTCTAACGATTTTGATAAAATTTGGCTTATTTGTAGCCGTTAATGTGCCCTACCATATAAAACAACCCGCATATTTCTAAAAATTTTCGTTTAGCTAATAATAATAATAATAACTGATTTTGGGGGGTTTTTTGGCCATAAAGCGGGTTGTTTTAAAAAACAATTAAAAACATTTTTACGTGCATCTATAAAGACCTAATTGACGTGTTTGGTGCAAATTTTTTCGGAATCGATCGAATAGTTTTCTCTCTAGATAATAATAATAATAATATTTATTAGTTAATCTCCAACTTTAATAAAAAAAACTCTCCTACCCCACCCTACAAGTCACAGTGAATCTGTTTAGTAATCTAAATGTATTTGTGAGAAAGTATGTGCCAGTTCCTGGTACCGTTTATTTTATATACTATAGAAAACTGTTCTCTACATTTGTTTTTATAATTGTTTTATACATCCACCAGTAAAAGGTGTAAGGAGTTAATATCTCAAGAGTAGTTTTTTAACCATTAAAATTCCAGCTAATTTGTTTATCATGATATAATTTGAATGCTCAATGAAAAATTTATAATAATTTTATAAATAGGGGTTTTAGAGGGATTATTTGAGTAATTATTGGTATTTATTTAAGGTATAGCACTGCATTGCCTGAAATTAGAGGAAGGGGGATAAAAAGGGATTTTAAAAGCAAGGATGAGGGATAATGAGGGATTTTTTGACCATCGTAGAGGGATTTTTATTTTTCCCGGATGGAAACACTGCAAGAGACATGTCTGTCCAAACACCGACCAGTTGGTTCGCTAGAGACATGTGCTAGTGACACGAGTCGCTGACAACGTGTCCGCGACACCGGTGTGTATAGCCCCATAAGATAACACAGGTTGGTCTTCGAGGGGCATGTCACTAGCACGAAAAATGTCAGCGACACCGGTGTGTAACCCGCCTAAAAATAAATCGCAGAAACAGAATCACGAATTGGCAGTCGGTCACCTGTTTTGTTGTTGAAGTTGTAACGCATGCGTAGTAAAAAGTAGGAGGAAAGGCGCGCGATTCATGTGAAGTTAGTTGACGATCAGCTGTTGAGGCAGTCGGTACTCGGTAGTGAGTGTCGTCAGTCGTCTGTGTGCTGTGACATATCAGTTGTTTCTTATCGAGTGTGAATATGGGAGGCAAAGTGGGTTTGTTTTGTGCTCATAACTGTTTTTCAGGCATTTGTTCGAAAAAGAATTTTACCCGTAAGTACTACTTTGTTGTTTGTCATTCGTAATTATTGTGTTGCATGTACATTAAGTTAACCTAACTTTCTTGAAAGATTATGATCTTATAGACTTGCAGACATCAAAATACGTATTATTTACATTATTATTCTACTTTAAATAAAATCCAATTTGTCTAGTTTTATTATGTTTGTATTTTAACGAAATCTGTATAAGTAATATAATGTAGCGAATTCATGCATAAGACGATAAAAGAGGTTGACTAGAAAGAACAAAATAATCGGGCCTAATTGAAAATAATAAACTAACAATTTCTAGCAAAAATACGCATTTCAATAACAAAGCCTTCATCTTCAGTGACACTTAAAGTGTAGGCCCTACAACTAGCAAATTATTACTTCATAACAATTTTTTGCTAATCGTATTTACTTTATACCAGTTAGACTAATGAAGAAGGGGAAGCAGTGTGAAGTGCAGGTAAATTGATATCCAGGTTTGAACGACGATCAACTTTAGTTTCTCGGCCACCCTGTTTCCTTACTCTAAAAGTATAAACATAGGTTATAGACGATTTTTGTAGTGATAAAGAAAAATAGTTAAATTAGTTACGCCTATAGCCAGTGCCAGTAACGAACTCCAACATATTCACTATTCGGCGAAAGTATGCATTAACACTCCAGCTAATATTTCTGTAATATAAAACAACTAAATTGATTTTAGAAACTTATATTTATGTTAACAATATGGAAACATACTGTGACTAGAGACTGTAAATAATTAGAAATGTTGGCAATTTTTGTATAAATAATTTAGCAACCTAACCTTCAAATCAGCTGGAGTGTTAATGTATACTTTAGCCCATTTACGTTATGCTACTAGCAGGCCGTTAGAAAATATCAGTTCAGGTATTTCTATTATAGTAAAGCCGGGTTTTCCAAAAAAAACGGATAGTTTTAAAAATAGTTCTGTTTTCAAAAACAAAACAAACACTTGTTTTCCTTTGATCTACCTACTCAAGATCTAACTTACTAAAACAAAGTTTTCAACCAAAAATGTTTTAAGAACTGTTCAATTTTTACAAAACATTGCTTGTTTTTGTTGAAAAAAAAAACAGTTTTTGTTTGTGTTTCTTCTTTGTCTGTTTGGTGGAACCCGGCATAAGAAAGACAAGTCAAAATGTGCCTTGAAGATCGACGGAAGGTTGCTAGAATTTCTATTTTCCAGCAGGGAAAAAAGTTTAGTTCGGTTGTAAATTACCCAAATTTTGTCTACCTGTTTCTTGTAAGCACTCTTCAGAGCACAGAGCGAACAGACTTGAGATACCGAAGGGTGTTTTAACGCCTAATTTATCAAAATCTATTTCGAGAATGTGATAGCGAACGAGGTGAAATATAGTTGTATAGGCCTACTTCTAAACTGTTTACAACATTGAGGTTATAATCGGCACTCAGCTGATTTGTGGACGTGTTTTCTGTTCTTGGCTTTGGTGTGATGTTTGCAAATTGTTGTTATAAGAGGGACCGTTGTCTGTTAAATGGTATACCTAGGCGTAATTATTGTAACAAGGCAATATTTTGCAATTTGAGGAACAATTTGAGTTCATTTTGAATAATTTTCATTGTACTGCACCGAAAACAACTGTTTTCTATAATACCTGTTCGTAGACTAGTAAGTCCTTATTTTCCGTGCAGTAAATTGTACGGTGCACCAGCTGATTTTACAGTGCTCCGGCTGATTTATCGGCGCACTAGCTGATTTTACAGATTAGAATAAACATAATCAGTTTTATGTAGACATCTAATTGATTTTGTCAATGGAAATGTAACAAGTTTTAATTCTTTTTTTGTTTATAAAAACATTTTTTAATAAAAGGATAACTAGCGGTGTAATATAATGAAAAATATCGTACGTAACTCGCCCGGTAAGTTTTTCCGTGCTTACATGAAAATCACGTGCTTACTCGCACGGAAAGCGGGCTTGTATCGTAGGTACAGTAATATCCTCATTTTAGGAAAACGGAATCAAGTATTGCCTCGTTTGCCCTTCCGTCTGTCTTATTCGTTTTTATTTGAAACGGATACCTTTAAATAAGCACGTTGAAATTTTGCTTAAAGCATCCTAACCCGCGTGAGCTTACATTCCAATAATCAAAATTCAAAAAATATTTTACTATAAATTTTGTGCTATACCAAAAATAATTATTTTATTCATATGTCATGCAGTATAGTTTGAAAATGCTTTATATAAGGATAGGCTATAGAAAAATATGTCTTTGTGGTACTGTATGTAGTTTTCAAGATATTTCCAAAAATTATGCTCTATGTGCGAAAGTAATGCAGCTAAAATTTTGAAAAAATGTGTGAAGGTCCCCAAGCACAGTATTTAAGGTCCGATTTGGTCAAAATTTGGTTCACACGTTTGTTGTGTATGTCGTTTGGACGAGAAGTAACTATGTTTTTAGAATTTTCGTACTAGAATAAAACTTTTTTTGGTTTTTATCTAAAAAAATAAATGTAGGATATTATTCCGCACATTTTTTTTACATGATCTTATAGCTCGTTTGTTTCCTCCAAAATCAATCGAAACGTAAAATACCATAAAAGTACCCGGTTCAAGTCCACTTGGGTTCTTCTGATCAGAGACCGACGCGACGGCCGAGTTTTACCGACGAGAGTGGAACGAAACAGCGCGTGAGTTTTAGATGAAAACAAATTCTAATAATACATTTCGTACACAGCAGCTATTCAGCGCCTTCGTGAGTAGACGAATTTCCCAAACCTTAAAAACATTAATGTAGGTTTTGTAAATTCGCTAAACTTACGTCAGCGGTTCAGCTACGTGTTCGATTTATTTTATCTTTAAATAATGTGTTTTTCAAACAATAGGCTACACGACAATAGGCCTAGCATACAGTTTTTATTTTTTTGGGGTAGTCCCCCCACTAAATGTAAGTTAAATATATTAGAGTTCTGATAATTGGTAATTTGCAGGTTAGTGCGCTTTATATACAGTGTGTCCCTGAACTCTCTGGACCCCTTTTTTGGATATGTTCCTGGGATCCAGACAAACATATAAACATGGGTCTGTTGTTTATTTTACTTTTTTCATGAAAAACTCAATTTTTTTTTATTTTGTCTGTAGCTCAAAAGACAAAAGAGATATTGAGCAAAAAAAGGAAAAATGTATTTCTTAGTAGTTGTCAACAATACCCAGAATTACTCTAGAAACAAAATAGAAATAGAAACCTTCGTACAGTGATAAAAGGTTACGCAACAAATAGGTGTACAAAGTTTGAGCTCAATATCTTTTCTACTTCTAAAAATATTAAGATTTTGTAAAAAAACACATACAGACAGACAGACCGAAAACTTAATGAGATAGGACACAATGTTATATATATTTTTTCTCTTTTGTCTTGCTGAATAACGTGATAAAGTTTGTTCATATGGTTGCAAGACATCCTGTATAAACATGGGTCTACGGTGCTTATTTTTTCGTCTGTCAGTTTGTGCTTTTTACAAAATACTTAATATTTTTGGAAGTAGAAAATATATTGAGCTCAAACTTTCTATACCTATTTGTTGCGTAACCTTTTAAGAGATAAAAAAGTTTGCTTTTTTAATGAAAAACACAATGGATTTTTTTGTATTTTGTCTGTAGAGTAGTAGGAGTATAAAATGTATTTAATAGAATTTATGTTACAACAATTTCAAAATATGCCTTGAGTCGGCAGAGAAATTATTACCAAAACCAATGACTACATATCAATAAGACGAACAGTTTAAATGGGTAAATTCAGATCATGGAAGCAGGTATAATTGTGAGTTTGCGCCATCGTTCGCTACGAACTCTCAGGGCGCGTTTTGCCAGCCGAGTGTGTTACAAGGATAGAAAGAGAAGGAGAATCCTAGCGGCCGATGGCGCAAACACACTTTTATACCTGCTTCCCTGGTCTGAATTTTTAACATTGGAACGTTTCGTCTTATTGATATGTAGGCTAGTCATTGCCAAAACTCTTCAAAGGAACCCTGTTTTAGAATTACTTTATCTACCTGTTGATTACTTCAGATGTTTATTGGCATTTACAACCCAGATTCATCCGAATATACTGGCAGAAAGCGTTATAATTTCCTAAAAAATATTCCATTTATTTTCCAATCTAAGAATCGATTGTCCTCTAGTATTGGTGAAAGGAAGCAAAATCGTTAATGTAACGGTACCATACGCAGCTGTCCGGTGTTTGTAGGCCTACGATTTTAACAAGCAACGACAATTTCCCACCGCACATAGGCTAACTCGGTTAGTGGGAATTTAACGGTAAAAGCCCTGTGACAAAGCGAGGAAATGGGTTTTGCTAATAAGCGGAAGCCTGGCGTTTATTTTGTGTTGTTTGGTTGTGCTCTTTAATAAGTGAACGGTTAGTTATGTATGGATAAGGTGTAAATGAAAAAGTACGGCAAGAACTTAAGAAGCCTTTGTTGAATCTCTGGTGCCAAATTAGTTTATAAAATTGTGTTTATAGAACTATAAATTTGAAAACTTAAATCTGACGTTCGTAAAAGGGAAACCAGAACAAAGTTAAGCTTTTTTTTATAAAACAATGTATAAGTTATTTCCAATTATAGGTACTGTACTAGTGTAGATGAGCGTGCCAATAGATTCAAACGGAAAAAACAAAACTTCACTTTTTCCTTTAGCCTAAATATAGGCTAATAAAACTAAACACTCCACTGACTGCGAAAAATCAAATATTAACAATATAAAATAATTCGACCACGCAGCTGAACCGCTGACGTGAGTTGAGCAAATTTCCAAAATTAAGTTTATACGCCTATATTTTAGGGTTTCAACCATCAATTTGGGAAATAGGTCTATTCACGACGGTGCTGAATAGCTGGAAAATGGTTCGCACACCATTCCGCGTATTAGGATTATCTTCAATACACATTGCATTGTGTGCTTCGCACGCCAACCCCACGGTAGAATCCACCACATGGCTTTGAACCGGGTACTTCTATGATATTTTACGTTTTGATCGATTTTGGAGGAACCAAGCGAGCTACAAGATCGCGTAAAAAAAACAAATGTGCAGAATAACATCCACTTTTTGTAGAAAAATGTATTTGTAGAAAAAACTCAAAAACAAACTCATTCTCGTAGGAAAAATCTAAAAAAATAGTTACTTCCGGTCAGAAAACGTGCTTAAGATTGTTGGATTTGTTTGGCTAGCGAACTCGTCCGAGCGACGTAGACAAGCACATGTATACCAAATTTGGACCAAATCGGACTTAAAATGCGGCCGCTAGAAGTGCGAACACATGACACCCCAAAATGTTTTCTGGGAACCATGATCGGTGCTCATGTGCTACTCCCGACCTTGGGTCTTACCATAAGGACCACTGCAATAGCTCATGTTTCCTATGGAAATTCGCTAACAAGTAGCCTATAAAAGAACAAACAACAAAACAAAAGTTTTCAGCCATCTTGCAGCGTTGCCAGATGTTTCTGTTTCTGTTTATCTATATATTTAAGAGGTTTTGTTCTGATTGAAGACTGACTGGCACAGAATCAACCTGGAACAAAAAATACTAACGATGCAAGCAAGATACAAATACGAAATTTTAAGGTTTATTCTTATAGGGGTCGTAGACGCACACTAAGAAAGGATTTTGCACAATTTATATTTTAAAGGGTAATCATAGTAAAATTCTATGTTCAAACATAAAAAACAAATGTTCTGTTCAAAAGCTTAGCAACACATATTTGTTTATATTCAGTACCATAGCAGCCAACGTAAGAAATGTATAACCAGTTTGTCACAAGCGGCAGCTTTTTTTTTTTTTTTTTGATAGATTAACAGACTAAAAGCAAACGCAAACAAAAATCAGCGAAAAATACTTACTGTATTAATAATTCAAGTCAAACATCTGTTGTTACATGTTATAAATAAAACACTTAACATAATTTTAGGTTAGTCCTACAGTGAACCAAAACACGTTTATTTGCAACCAATTTGGCAAATTTATAATCAGGTAATTTTTCTTCACAACTAAGGGTTTTTTTTAGATTAAGTAAAAGTGAACATCTGAAGTTACATATTATATTGTTTCTTTTAGTTGGCAATATCAAAATTTGTTTGAAATGTTGATTATTGATTATTTAAATATCAGGCTAATGGTGAAATTACATTGCATGTCGCAATTCGAATTATTGGGGATGGTCGTGTCTATTTCGATCTCTGTCTTACATTAGTTATGTATAGGTCACCGCTCAATCGTCTTTTTCGAAAATATCAAGAGTTTACACAAATCTGTTTGCATTGGCTTAGCCATGGGACTACGCCGAGGTTGGTAACGAGCAAGGGCGGAGCCCTTAGTATACATATATAAAGTGGAAATTTATATTGGTTATTTAATATAAAAAATTAAAATAGTTTCTAAAACCGGTTTATTGTCATTGAAGGTTCAAATCAAACACCTAAAATATTAAGAAGTAAGCCAAATCTGGGGGATTAAACTTCAATAACAACCTTTATAACAATACGTTCTGCCTAAAATATAGTTAAATCATTGACAGTGGCTCCTCTAGTAATGAACAACGGCATGGGATTTTTATAAAAGGTATTAAAATAAGAGCTCTGCGCAATATATTTCACTATGCTTACGAAAGTACACTTTTCTCAGAAACCAGAACAGCTATCTTCATGATTATGTTTTCTTTGAAACCGTGTCTTTTGGTGGTTTTACGGAACCAAAAATATTTGCCTTAGGCTTACTGAATAAGTTCTTGACAATACATTTGTTTAGTATACTTTGTTTAAGGATTTGTTAAAAAGTAGTATAGTTAATTATGATGTTTTTATGGGTTCCACATGGTTACTGTAAGATCAAAAATAACAAAAAAAATCAGCTCTTTACCTCAATTGGTTCCTGAGAAAAGTGTACCTAAACTTTGGAAAACTGAAGTTTCGGAAAATAGCGAAAAACGAACACATAAACTAATAATCAAGATTTATTATAAGGCAATACCGCCTGAACATAAATCACATAATATATATTATTTCTCAAAGCCATTTTTTTGTCTGTACGCCATAACTTCTTTAATACATCATCAAATTACATGAATGAGGCATCATTTTAAAGCTTTCCTTAACCACTACACCAGAAAAATATACAAAATACAATTATACGAAAAAATACAAAAAAAAATCTAGTAATTGGTTGACCGTGCAGGCCAACCATAGAACTTCCCGCTTAGTTTGAATTTTAAACGCTTAAAAATGAGTTTATTTGTTAAAATACCAAAAAACGAAAATTTGTGCATTTTTAAACAACGATAACTTTTGAATGCGTCGTTCGATTTTCATTTTTAAAAAAGCATTCTACGCAGTTTTTAAAGCACAAAAAGAAAATGTACAAGTTTATATTGATTGGTTGAGAAATCTGGAAGATATGTTAAAAAAATACCAAAAAACAAAAATTTGGGAATTTTTAAACAACGATAACTTTTGAATGCGTCGTCCGATTTTCATTTTCAAAAAAGCAGTCGACGCAGTTTTTTAAGCACAAAAAAATGTATACATGGTTTTATTATGATTTTTTCGCACGCTTTAAAGTTATTTTTAAAAAACATAAAAATAAAAAAAAAAATAGAGGATATTTTTTTAAATTTCTTCGGATTGGCTCGATGGATTAACTCTCAAATCTAATCAGATCTAAGTTTTGATACACCCTTTCGAATGACATGTCGTAGAATTCAATCGGTTGATTCGTTTTTGAGAAACTGTACGACAAAAATTTATTTACACACATACATCCACACACACACACACACACACACACACACACACACGGTCGGACACCTCGGCGGGAATAGTCAGAATGGCTTCCTGGGACCTCAAAACGTGGAAATTTAATGAAAACTCGACTTTCGAAAATCGGACCGAAATCAATAACTTCCCTTTATTGGTAGCGGGAAGTTAAAAAGAAATAAAGAATCCGAAAGTAACAGTGATGTAAGATCAACTAAGTTGTAGGGATATTTTCCTGGCGTTGGCAACACTGATGATAACAATACCCAGCTATACGGTGTGTACTTAAATTAAGTGGGATTTAAGTAAGTTAGAATGCGAATGCTTCGCACGGGTCAGCTACTTCTTTAAAATATAAAATTACTTACCGATATCGTAGACAAGTTTCAAATATACCGTTGGAAAGAGGAAGGTACTTTACATTAGTAGAATAATGTTTTTCGATTTTTGCGAGCAGAGCTCCCCTTTTAATATCAAGACGTAAAAACATATTTTCCTAAGTTTTTTTTTTTAATAAAACCAAGACAACAAGAATTTTTAACAACCAACACATGTGGTTAACGCGTAAAATACAATTAAGATGACTAAGATGATATTTATTATTGAAACGTGGTTTTTCGCAACTCCAATACTGTTATCAGTTGAAAGTCTATAGAGATCACAGAGTTGAGAATACAATTGCAATAAATCGACCACGCAGCTGGACCGCTGACGTGAGTTGAGCAAATTTCCAAAATTAAGTGTATATGCCTATGTTTTAGGATTTCAACCAACAATTTGGGAAATAGGTCTACTCACGAAGGCGTTGAACAGCTGTCTGTGTGTACGCAATATATTAGTAGAATTTGTTTCCTCCTAGTGGCCTCGCGAGTTTGCATCACTTGGCTTTGAACTGGGTACTTTTATGGTATTTTACGTTTTTGTCGATTTTGGGGGAACCAAGCGAGCTATAAGGTCGTGTAAAAAAACAAAATGCGCAGAATAACGTCCTACATTCATATTGTTAGAAAAAACTCTAAAACAATTTCATTCTCGTAGTAAAAATCTCAAAAAATAGTTACTTCCGGTCAAAAAACGTACTTCCGGTTGTTGGATTTTTTGGCTAACGAACTCGTCCGAGCCACATAGACAACCAACACGTGTACCAAATTTGGACCAAATCGGACTTAAAATGCGGCCGCTAAAGTGCGAACACACATATATATATATATATATATATATATATATATATGAATTTTTTTGATACCCCAAAACGGGTTCTGGGGACCATGATCGGTGCTCATTTGCTACTCCCGACCTTGGGTCTCACCATAAGGGCCACTGCAATAGCTCATTTTTCCTATGGAAATTCGCTAATAACTGAAGGCGTCATACAGATAAATCTTTTTTAGAAGGAATGCAAGAGTCCGTGATAGTATCATGATATTGCATCGCAAATGTGTTACATAATAACAGCGTAGCAAGAAGGGGCGGTTTCCTCTGGTATATGTATATAAAAGAAGCCACACAAAACGCAAAATAAAATTTTTGGGCGCCATTTAAAATCTATACATATAAAAGCGAAATACCACTACTCACTCACTCATCACGATTTCTTAAAAACTACCGAACGGTTTGAAATGAAATTTGGTATGTAGCTTCCTCTAGGTCCATAGGTGCTCAATAAGAAAGGGTTTGAAAACATTAGAAATTTTAGCGGGGTTTGGGAGGATCAAAGTTATTAAATCACGATTTCTTCAAACTACCGAACGGATTGGAATGAAATTTGGTATGTAGCTTCCTCTAGGGCCATAAGTGTTTACTAAAAATTTGGAAAACGGTTGACCCTAAAGGACATCCCTGTAACTTCCCGCTAACTACACTATTTTTGAAAATTTTGAACTGCCATAACTTTTGAATGAATCAACCGATTTTTATGCGATTTGCGGCAATCGATGCAGTTTTTTAAGTCCATTGAAAGAATCATCAACAAAAATTTTTCAGATGAAAAGTTTCGGAGAAATTGAGGAAAAACACTTTTTTTTAATTTTCTTTCGTTCACAATATCTCGCGAATGAATCAACCGATTTTTATGCGATTTGAGGCAATCGATGCAGTTTTTCGAGTTCATTGAAAGAATGGACAACAAACATTTTTCTGATGAAAAATTTCGGAGAAATTGAGAAAAAACACTTTTTTTTATTTTCTTTCGTTCACGATATCTCACGAACGAATTAACCGATTTTGACCGGACTGGTAGCGATCGACGTCGCTTTTCAAGGTTAAAAGCTGATTAGATTTTGGAATTGATCGGTAAAGCCGTTTAAAAGTTATTCCAAAAAAACCTGATTTGAAAAAAATTTATTTCTTAGTTTTTCGAAATTTCTCAGAACCTAGCTGTCCGAATTAGTTGAAATTTTCAGGAAATCTAAGTTTGGTGGAACTCTTAAGAACGCCGTTTGGTAGGATCCAATCGGTTAAGCCGTTCAAAAGTTATAAGCGGGTCACATACTTACATACACACACACATACAGACAGGGTGACACCCTCTCGGGAGTGGTCAGGGAAGATTCTTAGGACCTCAAAACGTCGAGATCTGATGAATACTCGATTTTCGAAAAACGGGGTGAAACCAATAACTTCCCGATTTTAGACATTTTCAATTTTCTTAGCGGGAAGTTAAAAGGGTTTTAAAAATTGGAAATTTTAGGGGGGTTTGGGGGGATTAAAGTTACTAAAATCATAATTTCAGATCTTTTATTATTATGACAATAGCTGTTATTTTATTATTTAAGATCTATATATATATAAGCCAAATATCACTCACTGACTGAACACTTAAAAGAATACAATTACGTTAAAAAGACTGAAAATACCAACCAACACGGGCAACGCCGTACGGGTCAGCTAGTTATCTATATAAATAAAAATGTAAATGTTCGTTTGTAACAATTATTTTTTGTATTTCTAACCTTTTACGTTAGATTTTTGTTTAAGTGTATACCTGACCCTGGTTGGTTCTTTTAACCTTTATTATAACTGCTAATATAAAATATACGAAATTATTTAATTTGGACATTAAACATTATTTACAATCTTAGCTTTGAGGTTATTACTAATCCTACACCTTTATTGTAAAGAAAAATTGTATAGAATAGAAGGTTCCAACAGGGTTGGCGTGCGGAGCACGCAGGGGTCTCCCCTAGTTGGAAATATTTCCAAAATTTTAACACAAACAATGTTCAGCTTTAAAAACTCTTCAACTTGGTATCCCACTCGACTTATTAAATTTGTTTAGGTACTTATTTGATCTTTTCCCCGATATTTTATATTTTTGAAAGTTGGAAAAGAGCCCAAGTTAAGGTAGTGTTTGATCCCCAACAAAAAAAAAAATAGCCGTAAAAAAGGGTAAGTCAGCTTATTGAAAGTAGTGATATCTACATTGTGGTATAGTCTTGTTCTTTCTTTAGTCCGTAACCTCACTTCACTCATACTTTCATGAGCAACACTGCTCTTTTATTTGTGTTGCTTAACACTTGGCCAGTTTCTGAATGAGGTATAAACATCAGGATCATGAGTACCGACTCACATAGGAGTTACGCGGGAGATAACTCGGAGAAACACCCTTTCATTAATTACTTTTGTCTTACATGAAACTAGCGCTAAACTAACTCCGTTTTTTACATTGTATAATCGGCCTACTTTTTAAACGGTTTCTCAATTGAATGTAATAATAATATTTTAAGTTAAGAGAAAATCAAATAAATTTGTTAATTGAATTCATTTGTACTTTAAATTTAAAACTAACAGCTCGAATTACAAAGGTTTCCATTTGGTCAAAAGTCTGTCTGTGTTATTTTGTTAAACTGATGGGCCCAGTCAGCTATGTATCTACAATCTATTCGTTGCCATAGCAACTGCATCTATAAGATGTTGTTATGTCCGTAAGAGGTGTTATTTTCAATACTGAAATTATTATGTTTTTCAAAAAACTTATGTTACTCGGGAAACTTAAAATTATCTACCAGTACAATATTTTTTCTGTAGTTTACCCTTTTTTTTATGAAGAGTATAGATAGCACAAATTGATACATACTTCTTGTGAATAAATATTGAGCTTGACTTGTGAGAAGATATACTTAACAGAATAAACTTAGAACACAAAAACTCACAACTAATACGTTTATTAACTCAAACTCGTTTCAATGACAAAGTCGCCATCTTCAGTGATGCACGAGCTTTACAGTTATAGTTTGACTATTGTAGCTCGTGGATCACTGAAGATGGCGACTGTGTCGTTCAAACGCGTTTCAGTTAATAAACGTATAGTTGTGAGATTTTGTGTTTTAAGAAGTATCAAATACTTCTTGTGAACAAAACCTTTTTTGACGACTTAGACGATGGCTCCGCTAATTTTGCTTCGCCGATAGGGTCTTTCAAACGATTTTTCAACTCGTAAAAGTTGACCTTACAAAATAATACAAGTATTTTTCCTTTCATTCATCCCCCCTTTAGAGTTCTCAGTAAGTATTCTCCGATGTTTAAAGTGAGGAGACATTTAAACTAGTTATTTCGAGACCTACATTATATAAGTGGGAAATAAAACAAGTTATTCCAATGCGTGCAAGATTCCTGCCCGAAATATTCCCCTTTTATTAAGAGTCCATCCATTAGGGGAGGAAGACTGAAGGGAGAAGAAATGTCGGTTGTGTGTTTGTGCGGTGGCGTGCTTCTGATATCAACAGCCATGAAGGGCGGAGGAGGCAAACTCTTTAAAACACATGTGAATACGGAATAGTCGATAAAATTCGATAAATATAGCTTTGAAACTATCGATTTTAATAATTAATGGATTTACATTTTTTTTTTTATATTTTACGGATATACAGGAGTCCCGTCGGTAAAGAGCCAAACTTCAGGAAATGGTTCTACGGATTAAAATAAAGAGAAAATCAAGAATAAAATGTTTGCCCAAAACTGTTCGTTTCCAGATATCCGCCATTTTGTTTTTTGTTTTTCAAAATAATTCATGCCTATAAAACGGTTTGACCGATTGAGTTCAAACTTGGCACGAAGTTTAACCTAACAATGATCAACAGCCGCCATTTTGAATCGCATGATTGGATGTAATCGCTTATTTTTCTTAAACTAGATCGTTGTTAGGTTAAACTTCGTGGTAAATTTGAACTCAATCGGTCAAACCGTTCTCTAGATACGAATTATTTTGTAAAAACAAAATTGCGGATATCTGGAAAACGAAGCGTTTTTGGAAAAAAAATGTTATTCTTGATTTTCTGTTTATTTTGACCCATAAAACCATTTCCCGAGTTTGGCACTTTACTTACGGGACACCCTGTATATTCTATCAAATCCGGATCAAGTACCGAATGTAGCCGATAAATACCTGGATTGCCCGCTCTGATTCCAATTATATCCAATCAATTACCGATGATACTCGATCAAATACCATTGCTATCCATTCTATCCAGATTATATCCTATCAAATGCCAATGATACCACATCAAATACCAATGTTATCCGCGCTGATCACGATTTTATCCAATCAAATACTGATGGTATCCTTCCAAAAACCACGTTATCCGTTCTGATCCCGATTATATCCGATCAAATGCCGATGATACCCGAACAAATACCGATAACGTCCGATAAATACCGATGTTATCCGAACCGATCCCGATTATATCCAATGAAATACTGATGACATTCATC
>JAGFPH010001574.1:107605-121481 GCA_018207615.1 Philaenus spumarius
TTTCCCCTATACATTCCAACTCTAACAGCTCTTCAATCTGTATCTCCTTGCTCGTAATCTTTTATCCAAAGCCTGTTTGATTTCAATTTTCCCTACACATTTCATCTTTTCCCAGTGTTTGAATATCCACATGACCTTTTTCAAATCATACACATCGCGGTTACGGTCAGAATGCATTTCTTGTTAATTAACAATAATATTTACGCTTGAACAAAGACAACCGACCACAAAGTACATTACTGTTCACGATACCGTAAAAACACGACAAGAAACGAACTGAGTCCGTTAACATCGCAATATTTATGTTTGGCTTGCATCGGTTGGTAATTTCCAGTGCATTGTGACGTCAGTGGCCCAGTGGATGTACTTTTACTGGACAAGTAATACGGGGGAAAGAGTTTGATTGTTTAGATGGACGAAGGACAATTTGACAGAGTGAAATGAACTGTAAAACGTTTTTCTAGTTCTACATTTCATGGTAGGCTGTCTCCATCGCGATTTGTTTAAACTAATGAAGATAATGATTTTGAGAAACTGGGTATCTATACCGGAATTATAGAATAGTGTACAATTTAATGAATTGGTTTTGCAAATTAATTATTGCCTACGATTTGTTTTATGGATGTTGAACTATGGACGCTGTTTTATTGTTACCTTCAATTATATAATTTAGGCTAATAGGAAACATAAAGGTCTGCGCAAATTTATTTTTGACGTTTTTTATAAAAACTGTACTGATTTTGAGCTACGTACAATAAAATGTTTAAATTGCCACCATTTTGAAACGAATGTAGTAACAAGTTGATTGATTTTATCAAACCAGGACTTTACGTAAGTTTATGAGTAAAGTGAAAATTTCAACTCATTCGGTTCAGCAGTTCTAGAGATATAAATTTTGTAGTAAAAGAACAAAATGGCGGTAGCTGGTAAAATAAATGTTTCTTGACATATATTACCTTTATAGGAAGTTTTTCCTTTACTTTGAACCATATTACAACCATGTGAATTCTGGGAATTACAGAACACCTTATATAAATCAGAAGGGATCACCCTGGAAATCTTTCTCTAGGAGGGGTGACAGCATATTTGGTTGTGCATTGTTTGGTTGGTACCTAAGGTTCGAATCTGACTATTTGCGTTAGATTTTTGTGTGTTATTCTAGTCCGTAAAAAAAATTATCCTATTATCAGAATTTTTTATTATCTGAATGGGGACCAGTCCCAATTGATCCGGATAACTGGAGTTCTACTGTAGTTTGATTATTGTAGCTCGTGCATCACTGACGACTTTGTGGTTGAAAAGCGTTTGAGTTAATAAACGTATTAATTGTGATATTCTGTATTCAAGTTGTATTCTATCACGTAGGAACCCCGTTACGCCTAGAGTATAAACTACGGAACCAATTATGACAAACAAGGTATTGTTAGAGTTGACTTGCTCTTCCGGCGCGGCGTTTAGATGGTACATGGCGTCAGAAAAAGTACAATCTATTCTTGCCGCAATTTCCTTCGACTACATTATGAATGATAATAATTGTCCTACTGAGAAAAACAGCTGACTAAGTTTACCTTTTACTAACCTAGAAATCCGAGGTCGGATATTTCAAATAGCAAACTATCAAATTACAATGCACACCTTGAAACTAACATTGCATTTCTAAAAATATCCATTGTCAGTGTATTTAGTTACAACGGTCTGGTAGTTTTCTACTGGACTAAAACTTCAATGTATCGAATTAATTTTGGTTTTTATTTTAATGTACTGTAAGTAAATCATTTCCCAGCCTAAAATAATTCGGACAAAAACAGATCAAGTGCGTGTCGGGATATCTTTTTGTATGAAACGTATTGAACGCAAATTTTGGATACATTTTTGGTATAAAATATTTTACCCTTGCAAAAAACCAAAAATGTTTCGTATATTTTCAAAATGGTGGCCGTTTAAAACTTTCAATATAAAATATCTTGAAAACTGCTAATTTTACAAAAATTGTCAGGAAACCAAAAAAAAAATCCTTTTTTTAATGACAAACGACCCTTCGGATTCCTTTTAGTCGGAGAGCTGACGACGAATTTAGGGAAGGTATTGTGGGAAAGTTAAAATAAAATAAAAAATATATTTTATTAATACGAGAATCTAGAATCCTAAGTCAGGCAGAGGGTTTGCGGTTATTTTGCTACTGCGCAACCTACGACATTTGCAAAAAATAAATTTAAAAAATATATTTTGGGCAACTTGAAATTTGTTTAATCTTTAATTTTAGCATCTATTTAACCCAGAAATAAACATCTCGGACTTTTTTTTTTGGTTTAAAGTATAACCAGACTCCCCCGAATATATTTAATAATTATACCTCAAAAATTTACTTAAGGCATTCTGAAATTTGTATAGCATGTTTATTAAATAATATTAAAAATACGTGAAAAGCGCCAGACGAATTAAACGGTTTTTAATATTTCCCTGACGCGAATACAGATTTTAAATGAATGCCACAAAAAAGTCTTACGCGTAGCCATAAGTGCGAGAGATATAGTTTATTGAGACCTGCCACCAGCTGACGGGGCCTTGGCTCGAGTTTACCATATAGTAAAATATAGACTATAATTCATTTTGACAGAAACATTTTTTATTTCAATATTTGTAAATTTAGTCGGAAAAAATTCTTAGGTTATCCCTAGACTGATGAACTAGCACATGTATTTACATTCATTACCATAGCAACAAATTGAATAAAATAACAGATAAAACAGGTGTTTGCTCTAATATTTCCTGATACCCCTGATTTCAAACTTTGAAGCAATTATTTGTTTTCTAACTTGTAGGCTAGGTTTTTATTAAAGTGTACACCTGATCCTTGCTGGTTCTTTTAACCTCTATTATAACTGCTGTTATAAAATATACGAAATAATTTGATTTGTACATTTAACATTATTTACCATCTTAGCTCTGGGGTTATTATTAATCCTACGCCTTTATTATAAAGAAAACATAACATGATTACGTGTATAGAAGGTTCCGACGGGGTTGGCGTGCGAAGCACGCAGGGGCTTCCCCTAGTTTTTTAATACAGACGTAAAACATTAGATTGTGTGTTAGTAATACGAAAACATGTTGTTTAAAGACATCGACGAAAGAACGTGTTTAAAATAATTAAATACTCTAATTAGAAACAAACTGGAAGCTTGTCCGATACGAGGGTTTTATTCAGATTAAAATACGGCTTAATTTGGCGTCAGTAGGCAGAGCGTCGCGGCGCCTGGCTGACCAAATAGTTCGATACGGAGGACAAACAGCAGCTGATGAAGTCAGAGGGATTATACCTTCCACTTGGATCGTATCACGCACGTCTTTTCACGCGTTCGTTTTGAATAGAAACTTGATTTATAATTAGTGTTGTGCGTTTGATCTGAAAGGAAATTCTAACTGTTGTCTCTGTAGCTGATAGTCTGTTTTGAAAGTTGGATTTATTTCTTAAACTATAATAGGTAATAATAGAACATCTGTGCAAACGAATCAGTTTAAACAATTGATTGTAAACAAATACTACTTTATGTTGACATACATTTTTTTTATATTAGCTCTCTACTCGCTACGCTTATTAAAAACCCGCGGCGAGTCACGGCTTCGACGCTCGATACCCATGTACACTTGTGGCGAAGCAAATGCAAAAATATTGTTGTGTACTCTGATATTTTCACGGAAATTATAGATTAGGACAGAGGCACTTAGGGGACAGAGTGGTGGGGGTAGCGGTGACTTAGATCCTGACGCATGCGTAGTAGCGCCAGAGTTTTTGCGTGAGTGACAGGATTTTTTAATATAATATAGAGTTATTCTATTCGGCTTCAACATTGCATAGCAATGATTATTACTTAAAGCTTTCACTGTAGTTCATAAAAATACAAAAAACCAAAATTGTTTACGACTACTGCCGCCATCTTGAAACAGAACCAAGTAAGTCAAGACTTTTTCTGAAAAATGCACATTGTTAAGACTTTTAAAAATATGGTACACCCAATTTATGATTATTTTTGAAATTTTATTAAAAAGTACACCAAGCCTCTAAAGTGTGTTTTTTGGGACAGCGATTTCCCTTGGATCCTTTAAGTTTGAAGTCCTTCGGAGGAAACCATGTATTCATTTGCTCGGTTAACTTACTGTACTTTTTGTTATAAACAGGAAAAAACTTTGTTTTGTTACTATTTATTTGAAAAACTTCAAACCCGATTTTGACGCAATGTTTAATGATGTCTTAATAATTGCCTTTTTGTGTGACATATTTTTTCGTGTTATTTTTTTCAAAAACAGACTAAGCAGTGATTTAAAAAGTGTAAAGATTTTGCGGAAAATTGCTAAACCGTTAAAGATAAAACAAAATAATAACTGGAAAATTGTTGGCAACGAAAAAAACAATAAAAGAATACATTTTCCTATTTACTACATGACTATAGGCTCTTCTCCATCCTGGGGAAAACTTCAAATGTACAGTGCGATTTTTTTGAAATTGGCCTTGTGGTGGCGCGGGGAGAAGCAGGCCTGAAAACAAGTCTCAGCGTCCCTCTTGTCATTTTCTTTTTCTGAACACCATCTGTGTCAGAGTGAGTGAACGAAACGACTTTTGTAGGTTGGCTAGTAGCGCTATAGCTTGAATCAAGATCTTTAAGACATGCATTCGTGTTTCGTATTCTATTTATAAATTAACTAGGGGAGACCCCTGCGTGCTCCGCACGCCAACCCCCAATGGAACCTTATAAAAATATCTGTTATGTTTTATTTATAATAAAGGTGTAGTATTAATAATATCCTCAAAACTAAGATGGTAAATAATGTTACATGTTCAAACCAAATTATTTCTTATATTTTATAACAGCAGTTATAATAATAGTTAAAAGAACCAGCAAGGCTCAGGTCTACACTTTAAAACCCTAACCTAAAAGCTAGAAATACAAAAATAATTGCTTCAAATTTTGAAATCAGCTGTTAATGGAAATGTTGAAGCAAACAGTTATATAATCTGTTATTTTATTCAATTGGTTGCTATGGTAATGAATGGAAATACATGTGTTGGTTTATCATTCTATGCCTAACCTAAGATATTTTTACGACTAAATTTACAAATAATGAAATAAAAAAAGATTTTTACCGAAATGAATTACAGCCTATGTTACTCAGGGTTAGTGTAGCTTTTTATTAGTAAAACTATTTTTTCAATTGGTTCAGTAGTGCCAGAGATTACCCCCCTACATACAAACAAACAAACAAAAAAACAAACTTTACCTCTTTATAATATTAGTATAGATAATCAGGTAAATAACTTCAAATTATTAAGAAGGTTTTATATTTGTTACGTGTGACCTTAAAGTATAGAAATTATTGCTTCAAAATTCTAAAAAAATTATTCAAAATAATAAATTTTGACTTAATTAAATCTTTTATTAAATTGATTGTACGTAGTTTTTTTTTCAATTACGAGGTATAAGACAAAATTGCATAGACTTTAAGAACAATTAAGTGCGATTACAAATTTTTAAGTTGAAAAACTGCGTCCGAAACACTATATTACGAAATGTGGATTTCGGAGTTTCACGCAAGATGAAGAAGACATTTAAGCAAAGTTTAAAATTCAATATGTTATCATATATTCACATGTATTTTCGGACCTTCCAAATATTTTATAGGTAGGTTCGGAACTGGGTTCTAATTTTGAAACGTTTATTGGGCTTTAAAATTCAAAGCGTACGACCGGACAGTAAATTGTTTTCATCATTAAACAAGAAAAACGGTGGTAAACATCCGACGAACTGTGTTGTATTTTATGACGGACCTGTTGTATCTCAAGATATGCCCGCGTAATTATAAAGCAAAAAATACAAGATCAGAAGAATAACATGTTATTAAGCGCAGAACAGAAGCCAGAGGTTTTATATTTTGCTTTTGTTTTGTTTTCATTTGAGCAAGTTAATGACTTAAAAAAAAAAACTTGGTTCGAGTTGCTTAATTTTAACAGGGACACAGACAGGTAGGCAGGTAGTTTCGAAATATGACGATACAGGTCTTGGAAATCATATTTCCAGTCAAGTTTGATTGCGTGCTGAGAGAATACTGCCCAAGATCTCTTGATAAAAATCACAAAAATTTATTCGGGTAACTCATTCCGTGTTTTTTAAATCTCCTGTAAGACCGAATTGAGTACAAGTATATGGAGATAGTTCTTGATCCTACCTATATACAGGGCGTATAGGCTGTCAAAAAGTAAACAGATGTTTTAAATGGAACGAACTATGGTTCATGTTTTTATTTTCTCTCTATTATATAAAAACGGTTCCTGTCATTCACGCAGAAACACTGTCCTCCGGGCATACTGCACCGATTTATTATAACACCAGTTGTGAATCTATTTCTGTTTTTGTTTAGAATTCCTCATTCTTTTTCTTTTGTTTCATAAGTTTATGTTTTAATTTGAATGCATAATACTTTTCGGGAGTTTAATTCACATTTCTAATTTCATAATTCGTAAGCCGTTAATCATACTTTAAGGTCCATGTACACACCTTAGGGAGTTGGGGGCGGTAGTGGGTCCACCGGCGAAATAAACAGGGGTAAACCCTATAGTAAAGTATAAAATAAAATAAGTCACCAATGAAGAATAATTCGATCTCGCAGCTGTACCGCTGAACCGCGAATTTCCAAAATTAAGTTTATATTATTTAGGATTTCAACCAACAATTTGGGAAATTGGTCTACTCACGAAAGCGCTGAATAGCTGCCGAGAGTACGAAATATATTAGTAGAATGTTTGTGTATCTCAGCCTCCAACCTCGGCTCACGTGCTGCTTCGTTTCGCTCGCAGCGAGTTTGCACTTCAACCGTGCTGCCTGGGATTATGAATTGCTTCATTTCGCTCGCAGCGCACAAACTCGCTTCGCGTGTTGCATCCCGGTCGGATCAGAAGGGGGAATAAAATGTAGCGGTTAGAGAGCCGAACATACTGGGTGACAATTAAATGTGGAAACTTACACTATGTAAAAACACAATTTTATTAATGTTTCAAAAACGAATATTTGAGAGCATTTAAAATTTTAGAGTTACAGCCATTTTGATTTTTTTCAAAATTGTTTTCGAGTGGTTCAACCAAATATCGTTGTGTGGCATATCGTTTGAAACCTTATTTAATTCTGAGTCCAACAAGAATAATAATTAATATTAAAACAAAAATAGTACAGCAAAACGGGGCGAAATCGGAAAACACGATTTCGTTGTTTTTTGGCCGCCATTTTTTATCGGTTAAAGATATGGATGTGCGATTTTCACAGTTGGTTTTTTCTTGAAATTCTACATCGAAATGGTGTATCACATGACCACCTTCCTATTTTAAAAAAAAACAAAGTTACATTCAAAATGGATGATCCAAGATTTTTGAAATGTTAATAAAATAGTATTTTTACATAGAGTAGGTTCCTCAATCACAACTACCTTCAAATTTTCCTTATAAACGAAATATTAAACCGTTTCCAGACTTAATTGTCTCCCTGTGTATACATAATATGCAAAAAATCATTTTTGATGACTCCCCAAAATCATGATCGCTGAAGCTCATTGACCACTCCACTACCTTAGGTCTCACCATAAGAGTCACTGCAGAAGCTCATCTTTCCTATGAAAATTCGCTGATAAAGGGTAAATATTTTGCGAGTTTTTCACCAAGCGATTCCCGATGTTTAAGTAATTTCCCCCCCATTTTTTGTCTAAATGAATACGTCAGTAGTAAGGTTTGTTTTTCTTCAAAGAAATGCACATTGTACAGAAAACCTGTAGATCACATAACCAGAAGAGTAAGTTTCCCGGTATAAACGTCCTTGTGAGCCGTTACTTCGTGTCTACAACCTGTGTAGGTCTGTCATTAGAGGATGATCACTGCGGTAATTGCTGCAATAAACGTAGAGAGAGAGTGTTGCTAAAGTTGAAGGTACGGTATTGTGGCGGTACTCTCACTGCAGGTTCAGCGTCTACCTTGGTACCGAGAGGAAATGTTTATTTATTACTGTTTCACTCAAAACTCAGAAACCACTCTTCTATTTTTGATGAAACTTTGATAATGGAGTATCGAAAGCTTTTCTTTTTGTTAAACATTACCGTCCTAGTATCGTAGGCGTCGTGCAACAGAACTAGTTTTGTGAATGTTCGGAAATGCAACTCAGATATCCGCCATTTTTCTACAAAAAATGCACTGATTTGAAGGATTTGATTTGAAACTTTTGGAACAAATAAAGAACTACATAAAAAATAAAAAATCCCAAACTTGTACCATAGTGAACTCAGTCGGAGTTTATTATGGTGGCCTAGCTTGGTAGCGAAGTGCAACGAAGGCATCTGCATTGTAACCTTTAAAAATTCACATAAAAATAATTCGACCACGCAGCTGGACTGCTGACGTGAGTTGAACAAATTTCCAAAATTAATACTATAGGCCTATGTTTTAGGGTTTCAACCAACAATTTGGGCAATAGTCTACTCACGAAGGCGTTGAACAGCTGTATGTGTACGCAATATATTAGTACAATTTGTTTGCGCCTAGTGGCCTCGCGAGTTTGCACCACTTGGCTTCGAACCGGATACTTTTATGGTATTTTACGTTTTGATCGATTTTGGGGAAACCAAGCGAGCTATAAGGTTGCGTAAAAAAACAAATTGTACAGAATAACATCCTACATTTATATTTTTAGAAAAACTCTAAAAAAGTTCATTCTAGTAGTAAAAATCTAAAAAAATAGTTACTTACGGTCAAAAAACGTACTTCCGGTTGTTGGATTTTTTTGGCTAACAAACTCGTCCGAGCGACATAGACAACCAACATGTGTACCAAATTTGAACCAAATCGGACTTAAAATGCAGCCGCTAGAGTGCTATATATAATATATGATTTTTAATGACACCCCAAAACGTGTTCTAGGGACCATGATCGGTGCTCATTTGCTACTCCCGACCTTGGGTCTCACCATAAGGGCCACTGCAATAGCTCATTTTTCATATGGAATTTCGCTAATAAATAAAAGAAAAAAGTTGTTATTTTTAAGAAACTGTTCAGGAAATTCCAATCTTTAAATTAAAACAAAAATTTGTTTGTTAAAAATTCCTTTATGACTTCCCTTAACGGTAATTAATGTTTTTTTTTTAAGCAAATTGTCAAAATTCTTTTCCAAATATTACATTTTATGGCTAAACGGTTAATTTTATTGAGAATTGCTAAATACAAAAGTTGTAGCTCATTTTTTGACAAACATTTTATATATAAAACTTTTTTTATAGGATGAATAGTTTTTGAGTTATGGGGGAAAACCTGGTTTTTGGACGCCATTTTCCAAGATGGCGGCCGTAGCACACGTTTTTTTGCGAGGACTTTTAGTATGTTATTACAGTAGCTAAATACAACATACATAACAAATCCCTAGCTTGTAAGAGTTTGTTTAGGTAATTTGTCTAAAATGACTGGACTAGTAGGCCTATTAATACCAAACCTAGATTAAACATAGGCTTATACTCGTTGGTTCTGTAGTCAGTGTTATGTTTAAAATTTAATCACGCAGACTTCATCCTCACTTTCGCTTCAAATCCTTTTACGAACTTCTGCTCGGCCAACTTTCGTATGCTATTTTCAAAATCAATGTTTTTAACTACAGAATTTTCAATGGAAGCTAAACTACGAAGCCTTGCCTGGCTCATGGGGATTTTAGGTAGCTGTTTATCAGTTTGAGCTTTGAAAATGTCTCTCACAAGAAGCTGTACAGGCACACAATTAGTTAAATAAAAGCTAAAGTCAAGTTTGGGACTGAATAACAAAAATCTTACTCTACTAACCACCAGCGCTTCACTGTCTCCCTCCCACTAATCAACTTTATTGTCATGTCATCACTCATAACAGTCGTAAACCTACTCTGATCTGTATCACGGTGAACCGAACGTTTGAATCAACTGTTCATCGTATAAATCATTTTATGAAATGGTCAAACTATAAAATATCTACATTTTATTATATTAACTAGTAAGCCCCGTGAAAAATCACAGGCTGATTAATTACATACACATCAAAAGTACATAATTTAAAAAACATACTATTTAAAAACTACAGGAATACTTATCTAGGCCTACCTAACTATGCTGGCGGAAATTTTTAACCCGGTAAATGTGTACAATAATAAGGATTATAAAACTGTAGGCCTATTTGTTAAACAGCTTTATTTACGTGGTCTAAGTTATTATACATTTGAAGAAAGGTAAAAATTGTATCTTTTAATTGCTTTTTATTTCATATTGATAGATCGAATGATTTAAAAGTTATTAGTATTATTATAGTGAAGAAATTAATAATGGAATATATTTATATATGTTATACGAAGATGTATGAATGTTTCCGAAGTTAAACGAATAGGTACCTTCTTTAAATTGTATAAACAAATATATTGATGATAAAATTTTGTATTTGTATGCAGTTTATAAATTCAAAGCAAATATTATAACGTATATTATAGCATACATTAGTTCTATAACTCATATTTTTTTAAATCAACTTCACAAGAAATTATAACGATTGAAATTGTAAACATAACCCCAAACTATAATCTTCACTGGGTTTGTTTAAGTACTACAGATTATGGATGAAATCAGCTGTTATAATATGTTACTCAGTATGTACCTACACTCGCTTTTATAGGAGTATGTTATTAAAATTGGCAGTAACCAAATTTTAAATTTTACGCCCTTTCGGACGTGGAACCTGGTACGGGCCGCACCTCCCTGGCGACGTCACTGAAGATAGAAACTGTGAATATGTGCCGAGGTTGAAACGTTATTACGCAACAAAAACTATTTTCAAGTAACATGGGGTAGTGACGACAAGATACCGGGCAAATTGCATTCTTACCACGGTGCGTCAATTTTGATTACAATGTACTGTCTATTCCAAGCATTTACTTATATTTCTACATTCCTGCAACTACCACACGTACTTGGTCGTAACCTATTCGATATCCCGTGTTAACATTACGTAACCTCACATTTCTCGCGGTATCCCTCAAGGATCACTATTGGGTCCACTGCTGTTTCCACACATTCTCTTTATTTGAATACCGTTGTGTATCTTCCAGACACGCTTTCACTCTTCAGTTCATCCAAGTCGCGGCAATTAGCGCATCTAATTACAATTAATTACATTCTGTTCCGTTGGCTTCCGTTTTGATAAACTGTTTGTACGGCGACAGCACGTGGTCAGGCAGCGAGATGAAAGTGTAATTTGGTTGTTGTTTGTAGCCTGCACAATGAAATCTGAAAGTTAATTTGAATTTAGTTAAAAAAGGAAATCAGGGCGATGGAGCTGTTTAATTGCGAGTTAATAAACTTTCCGAACTTTTAAAAATTGCTCGCGAGTTGTTTCTTTTTAAGTAACGTAATTGTACTAAACAAATTACATGCTAATCTATATTATAAAGACTAGGGGAGATTCCTGCGTGCTCCGCACGCCAACCCCCAAATGAACCTTCTAAAAACATATGTTTTATTTGCAATAAAGGTGTAGGATTAATAATAACCTCAAAACTAAGATGGTAAATAATGTTAAATGTTCAAATTAAATTATTTCTTATATTTTATAACAGCAGTTACAATAGTGATTAAAAGAACCAGCAAGGCTCAGGTCTACACTTTAAAACCTAAAAGCTAGAAATACAAAAATAATTGCTTCAAATTTTGAAATCAGCTGTTAATGGAAATATCGGAGCAAACAGCTATATTAGCTGTTATTTTATTCAATTGGTTGCTATGGTAATAAATGTAAATACATGTGTTGGTTTATCATTCTAGGCCTAACCTAAGAATTTTTTCCGACTAAATTTACAAATATTGAAATAAAAAAAGGTTAAATTAATAATTAAATAAAAAATTAATTCTAGCCTAAGTTACTCAGGGATAGTGTAGCTTTTTATTTGTAAAACTATTTTTCCAATCGGTTCAGTAGTGCCAGAGATTACCCCCTACATACAAAAAAAGACTTGACCTCTTTTTAATACTAGTATAGATAAGACTTTAATTAAATGATTGCGATTTAACTCAAATACTACTTATCAGTTGTTTATGAAACTTGTACTATCGTAGTGTCTTCCGGGGTAGAGTGCCAAAAAATGTTTTAATTTTTGTTAACTTAACTTCTTACCAGCAGTAGATATTGAATTAAACATTTTCTAGTAGGCCTACATTTCACGACTGAAAACTAGAGACATTATGTAACGAAACTTTAATGCCGTAAACTTCGTCGCAGACTTTTTGAATAAATCTAAATTCTCACTCTAGCGGAAAGCCCGCGAAGAAGACCCAAGATTTTTCCGCCAACAATTTCCAACACTACACTCAAAAATAAAAACATAATTCGACCACGCAGATGAACCGCTGACGTGATTTGAACGAATTTCCAAAATTAAGTTTATATGTTTTAACGTCTACACATGAAGGCGCTGAATAAGCGCCTACGTGTACAAAATATATTAGTAGAATTTGTTTTAACCTTAGCTCCAATCCCGGATCACGCGCTGGCGAGTCTGCACCTCGATCTGGCGGCCTCAGATTATCGACTGTGCTTTGCGAGTTTGTACCTCGACCTTGAGGAATAATATTTTTTGGACTGCTTCGCTTCGCTCGCAGCGGACTACCTCGAGTTAGAAAACCAACGTGTGTACCAAATTTGGACTTACAATGCATATATGTACATACAAAGTTTACAATGGCACCCGAAAACTGTTCTGGGGACCATGATCGGTGCTCATTTACTACTCCCGACCTTATGTCTCGCCATAAGAGTCGCTGTAATAGCTCTTCTTTCCACAGTTTTTACCCACTTTTCAGAATCGCTCGTCTTCCCCGTTTTCTGAGAAAAACAATTAACGATATACTCAAGTGCATACCCTCTTAATTGTTTTCCTCTTGAGATACGGTAAAAGTATTGAAAGCCCATGTGTTTATTGTTCCAACCAGAATTAATTAAGTTTCCCGTCTGCTTAACTATGCAAGATGAAATTAATGACGTAAAAGTGATGCCGCTTTGTCATATCTATTCGGCCTCAGCGTGTACCTTAGTAGCTGCAACTTTAAGCACATTTTAAACAGACCAATGAGCACCGATCATGGTCCCGAGAACACGTTTTGGGGTGTCATTAAATATTGTATATATATATTGGCTCGAACGAATTCGTTAGCCAAAAATCCAACAACCGGAAGCACGTTTTTCGACAAGAAATACATTTTCTTTAGATTGCTCGTATTAGAATGAAACTTTTTTGGGAGGTTCATATTTATCCAAGAAATAAATATAGGAGATTATTCTGCACATTTTGTTTTTTTTACACGACCGTTTAGAACGTCTGGTTCCCTCAAAATTGACCAAAACGTAAAATACCATAAAAGTACCCGGTTAAAATTCACGTGGGAGGATTTTACCGTGGGAATGGCTTCTGCTTCTAGGGCGATGAACAGATGAAAATTGGAGAAGCAGTCCATAATCCGAGGCCGCAAGGTCGAGGTGCAAATTCTACTAATATAATTCGTACACGCAGTCAGCTATTCAGCGCCTTTGACAGCAGACAAATTTCCCAAATAGTTGGTTGAAACCCTAAAACGTATGAACTTAATTTTGGAAAACCGCTCGCCTCAAGGAAGCGGTTCAGCTGCGCGATCGAAGTATTTTAATTGTATCTGTTACAGGAAAAGTAGATTGTTAGGGAGAGTTGACTGTGCCTAGAAAGAGTAAACTCTTACTAAAAGTATCAGTAAAAGTTAATTGAAAATAAACAGAACAACTTTTCCTAGGAAGAGTTAACTATGCCTGATGTGGTTT
>JAGFPH010001574.1:128945-147007 GCA_018207615.1 Philaenus spumarius
GAAAATTAGGCTACATGTTTTATCAAGTCACGTAGAGTCCGAGTAAAGGCCATGAATAAATGTACAGATATCGACATGAATCCTGGCACTTTTCCTCGCCATGGCGCGATGGGCCGGGGGTGTGGGGAAAGGGCGTAAGTGGAGGGAAAAAATATTTTCCCACACCGCTTTCTAATGTGACTCATCCTTCAAACTAGTAGCTGTTTACTTCGCCCTTAACTGCTACGCAAATTTTGTATTTCCTACGCTAGGAGCTGACCTTTTATTTTTTATATTTATAGCCTAAATGAATAGAAATTACTTTATTAACGAATTTCCATAGGAAAAATGAGCTATTGCAGTGGCCTTTATGGTAAGACCCAAGGTCGGGAGTAGCAAATGAGCACCGATCTTGATCCCTAGAACACGTTTTTGGGTGTCATTAAAATTCATATATATATATATGTATATATGTGTTCGCACTCTAGCGGCCGCATTTTAAGTCCGTTTTAGTTCAAATTTGGTACACATGTTGGTTGTCTACGTCGCTCGGACGAGTTCGTTAGCCAAAAAATCCAACAACCGGAAGTACGTTTTTTGACCGGAAGTAACTATTTTTTGACATTTTTACTACGATAATGAAAATTTTTTAGAGTGTTTTCTAAAAATATAAATGTAGGATGTTATTCTGCACATTTTATTTTTTTACGCGACCTAATAGCTCGCTTGGTTCCCCCAAAATCGATCAAAACGTAAAATACCATAAAAGTACCCGGTTCAAAGCCATGTAGTGGATTTTACCGTGGGGTTGGCGTGCGAAGCACGCAATGCATTGTGTATTCAAGATACTACCAATACGGGGGTTGGCGTGCGAAGCACGCAATGCTTTCTGTGTTAAATAAACTCCCAATTTTCGGAATGGCGTGCGAAGCACGCAATGTTTTGAATATTGAAGACACTCCCAATATGCGGATTGGCGTGAGAAGCATTTTGCAGCTATTCAGCACCGTCGTGAGTAGACTTATTTCCCAAATTATTTGTTGAAGCCCTAAAACATAGGCCTATAAATTTAATTTTGGAAATTTGCTCAACTCACGTCAGCGGTCCAGCTGCGTGGTCGAATTATTTTTAACCTTTCTACGTAATAATCAATAATATTTTAAAGCGGACGCACATGTAAATTGGCGTGCGAAGCACGCAATGCTCTGTGTATTGAAAATTCTCCCAATACGGGAATTGGCGTGAGAAGCACGCAATGCATTTTGTATTGAAAATACAGCACAACCAATACGGGGGTTGGCGTGCGAATCACGCAATGAACTTTGTATTGAAAATACTCCCATTATGGGGGTTGGCGTGCGAATCACGCATGCACTGTGCGTCGGCCGCTTCTCATAGTGTTCAGTGTCAAGCTCACATGTGCGTTCTTAGCAGTGAACCTTTTAAGGGTCTTCTATACCTTGCGTAAAACAGCAAAATATGCACTTCGTATTACCGTGTTTTGGACGCCGTTTTTCAACCTAAAAAGTTGTGAAACATCTGAAATTGTTCTTAAAGGCTTTGTGCTTTTGTCTTATACCTCATAATTGAAAGAAATCGTCGGCAACTCCTTTTAGTCAACAGTTTAAATTAGTAAAAATCTATTATTTTTAACGCATTTTTTGGGAGTTTTAAGCAATAATTTCCATATTTTAAGCTAACACGTAAAAAATATAAAGCCTTCTTTATAACTTAAAGTAGTTTCCCAGGTTATTAATGTATAAATAGAATCCGAAACACGGTATTACGAATGCATGTTTCAACGATTTTGCGGCTTGAGTCAGGTCTTTTGCATTGAAATCATACTGTATAAAAAAAAGAGTTTTCTTCAAGGTAAAGAAGTGCCTTAAACAGAGATGTACCGGGTACTGATGTTTTTAGTCAGGTTAGTAGCGGTTTGCTCAAGTGTCAGCATTCGCGCCGGTATCTGTAGGCCTAATAATCTAGATCAGTTGTTATGTTTTTTTTTTTTTGTTTTTTTTTGAAATAATAAAGTCCGTGAGAAGCATGACAATCTTATATACATGTTTTCCGATTTTCTGATAAATGGTACTATGTGTTACGCCATAGAAAAGTATAGGCCTATGGTACCAAATCGGCATCTATCTAATAATATAATACAGTTTATTCTATCCAAATCGTTTAGGCCTAGGCATTTTCCGAGAAGTCGGTGAAGATTAAAAAAAAAACATACGCGTAGAACTATTGATTCTTGCTATTTAGGCTACTTGGATTTTTGGAAAGAGTGCAAAGACACTACAATCTTTCAATTGAAATAATTAGCGTGAGTAGACTACATGTTTATTTTAAAAACCAAAAATAACAAAAAGAACGAAACCAATGAGATTTAGTCTGATGTAGTTCCACTGCAGGCTCGAAAACGTTTCGAAGTCAGATATACAGTTAGTACTGTTTTGTTAAAATGACGTACCAGCCGGTTTATAAGTGGTGAAGCCAACCAGGATCAGCTGTTGTAGGTGTCGCTACATAACCTCTCAAACAAGTTTAGCTTAAGCTGTTAGGCCTAACCTAATCGTTCAACTTACAACGGTAGTTTAGCGATGCGTGGCTCTGCACTGATTTTGCTTATTATTGAAGGTCTTTTGTAAGATGTACTTTTATTTGTATTTATGCAGATCCGGTCAATGCACTCGCGGCGACAGGACTTCTTGGACAGGTTTAATGTGGACCGTGTCAACTTTACGTTCAACTATTTGTCCAATATTTACATCGTTCATACGAGTTATATTTAACCTTTAAACGTTAACAATAATTATCAACTCCTATAAAAGCGAGTGTACGTCCGAACGTACGTGAGTAACATATAACAGCTGATTTTATAACTAATAGGCCTACGTTTATAAACTCAAACGCGTTTCAACGACAAATTTGCCATCACTAGCCTGAAAATATAAGTAAATATTGACCTTGACTTGTGAGTAGATATATTGATAGAAAAACCCTGACCACAGAATCTCACAACTAATAGGCCAACGTGTATTAACTCAAACGCGTTTCAACGACAAAGTTGCCATCTTCAGTGATGTATGAGCTACAATAATCAAACATAACTAACATTAATTTAACCTACCGCAGTGAAACAAATCATTTTAGAACTGATCTCACTGAGTCGATTCATATACTCGAGTGATACTGTACACCCTTAAAATCAGTTTAGAAGAACTTTTACTCAGCTCAATGAGTCGATTCATTTACTCGAGTGGTATTGCACATCCTTAAAATCAGTTTAGAAAAAAATTGACTCAGCTCACTGAGTCGATTCATACACTTGAGTGGTATATTGCACACCCTTAACATCAGTTTAGGGGTCAGCTCACTGAGTCGATTCATTTACTCTAGTGGTATTGTCCATCCTTAAGATCAGTTTAGAAGAACTTTGACTCAGCTTACTGAGTCGATTCTTTTATTCGATTGGTATTGCACACCATTAAAAACAGTTTAGAAGCTTTGACTCACCTCACTGGGCCGATTCAGTTTAGAAGTTTGACTCAGCTCACTGAGTCGATTCATTTACTCAAGTGGCATCCTTAAGATTAGTTTAGAAGAACTTTGACTCAGCTTACTGAGTCGACTCTTTTATTCGATTGGTATGCACACCATTAAAATCAGTTTAGAAGCTTTGTCTCACCTCACTGAGTCGATTCAGTTTAGAAGTTTGACTCAGCTCACTGAGTCGATTCATGTACTCAAGTGGTATTGTACATCCTTAAGATCAGTTTAGAAGAACTTTGACTCAGCTTACTGAGACGATTCTTTTATTCGAATGGTATTGCACACCATTAAAATCAGTTTAGAAGCTTTGACTCACCTCACTGAGTCGATTCATTTACTCGAGTGGTATTGCACATCCTTAAGATCAGTTTAGAAGAACTTTGACTCAGCTTACTGAGTCGATTCTTTTATTCGAATGGTATTGCACACCATTAAAATCAGTTTAGAAGCTTTCACTCGCCTCACTGAGTCGATTCAGTTTAGAAGTTTGACTCAGCTCACTGAGTCGATTCATTTACTCGAGTGGTATTGCATATCCTTAAGATCAGTTTAGGAGAACTTTGACTTAGCTTACTGAGTCGATTCTTTTATTGCACACCCTTAAAATCAGTTTAAAAGAACTCCAGAAATAAGTGTTAAATAACAATAACAAGTTCGCTACTTTAAAACACTATTCCTACTGTAATTATCATAGCAATAACACATTTGTATTACTAATTAATGACAGCTGATTTTGAACATCTGAAATAAAATTTAATATTTAATATTGTTTTGGTGTTTGAGTGTTTACGAAATAAAAGCATCGCAATTTGTTTTAAGGTTAGTCCTTAAGAAAAGTAGATGAAAATAAATGATAACTTAATTTTTTAATCCTTAACAAAAATCATAATCATTCATGTTACACAATTACTCCGCTCACAAATAAGAGAGCGAAGCGAGCTCACAGGAATTCCCCTAGTGTTCTTATAAAAGCAGTGGACCAATCAAACGTTTTGTCACTTAGCGCTGGCGTCGGTCCAAAAAGCCAATTTCGAAATGGTCGTACGCTTTTAGAATTTATGCAATTTTCATAATTGCGCTCGAAGTAAAAAACAAACTGAAAACATTTAACTTAAAATTGTACCTGTTCTCGCGTTCAGTCCGGCATAATTTGTATTTTAAATAGTAGGTTAACTGTGGGAGTCGGAGTTGATTTTATTGCCCTTCGTGGTAAAGATACGAAGTTATAGTTCTCATGTGTGATTACTTGCTTTAGTGCGTTTACAGAAAACACTGTTTCAAAGTAGAATTGTTTCACTAAGTTTTCTTGTACGTTAACGATTCATAAACATTAGAAAATAAGTATTGTAGGCCAAGGCCGTAGCCAGGGGGGCATTAAGGGGTCGAAACCTTCCCGAAATCACGAAATTTAGTAGTAAAAATTAATTCTAGGTTTAAAAAGTGCAAATTAAATTATAAAATAGACAACACAACAGAGGATCCAGCAACGTATTTTACATCATTGTGCATTGCATGCATACTGATATTTAGATTTGCTTGGTTAAACTAAAACGTACAATACACATGGCTGCAGTAACCTTACTCTCTTGTGAGTTGTGAGCTTGATCTATTAAATAAGAAAACTATGAGGGTTCATATTTTAACTCCTATGTCAAGTTTCAATTCAATATATTAAAATTCAGCCAATTTAGAATGAGCCAACGCTTCATATATGAATGAGATTTCAACTTTTAGTGATTTCCTCTGCTGCAAAATACATACCTGCATTATCGATTTTTTTCCAGACAAACCATTGCTCGGAGGAAAGAAATTCATATGACCTTTTTTATTGAAAAATACTTCCCCTACACGGTGATATTTTTTTTATCTTCGTCCCAGCTCGAAATATTAAGGATAATCGATAAAAAATGTTTTTCAACTTTTTTTTCGACTTTGGGAAATCGATGGACTGGTAAATTTTTTTTATGTTAATCTTCATACTTTAATGTACAGTACTTATAAAAAAAATCAGCCGTATTGTAAATTACTGGTAGTTGTAACCTACACCGACTGGGCTATATGGCGAAATTCTGATTTACACTTCAAAAGTATAGAAAATATTGAATAGAAACACATTTTATGAAATGAGGAAGCACAATGTCCATTTCAGAGTCATTACAGAGTAAACCATTTCAACACAACTTATGAAATGAGGGAGCACAATGTCCATTTCAGAGGTATTACCAGGTAAACTATTTCAACGCAACTTATGAAATGAGGAAGCACAATGTCCATTTCAGAGGTATTACCAAGTAAACTATATACTCTGCTATATACACGTGTGCACTATATATATAGTATAGTGTGACGGAAAAGCGTGACGGTAAAATCCGATTCACCGCCCGCAATTTTTAGACGAGGAGCGCCTATAGAATTTTACACTTCAATAACATAAACATGATTGTTTATAGTCGAATAATAATTAAAAAATACATAATTTTAGGTTCGACCTATACTGAACAAAAACAGGTTCCAGAAAGGCTTACTTTATTATAATTTTAATATATTATGTTGTTAAAGATTTAAGTTAATCGCCCAATTTGTATTAAAAATTTAACGACATAATTTTAGGTTAAGCCTATACTGAACCATCACAATTTACAAATTGAGGAATCACATGTCCATTTCATCGGCAGCGTGACGTGACTAAACCCATACAGCTATCGAGTTTCATTTGAATTTACCACTGCCTATTTATTTCGTCGATTTCTTCTTCTTTTTCGATCAGCTGTTACATTAAAATTCTGGTCTATATTAGTACGTGTGTGAACCAATGAAGAAGAAGACACTATCGACGAAATCAAAAACGCAAAACGTCTCACTTTAAGAGCCTCGCGTATGGTGAGTTCGTATATTTTACCTTATCCATAATAAAGTGCTCCGTGCACATTATAATTGTAGAACTAACAATGCGTTTATTAATGTAGAAATAAAGAATCCGATCACACAATAAACAATTTTGGCTGTTCGAGTTGCCTTTATTGCTTTTCCTTTTCGAATATTGTTAATGTAGTCCCAAATTAAATTTGGAATTACGGTCTAAGCCTAAATATCGTCTTTGTAAAGGGCATATTATAAGGAATTGTAATTTTACAAATTGTCTGCATTCCTTTAAGAAGTTGAGACAGCAAAAGTAATTGGTTGCAATTTGTTATTCCTTTAATTACTACTGTACTGGATGTTCAGCTTGTAGAAAATTAAATTTGAAATACGTAAAGGGATTTTGTTTTCTCTTTAGAGAATTGAAGAAAGCTTGCCGTTGACAGTGTTAAATGTAACTGCATCCTTCGAGTTGGGTATTGATTTAACTGCATTATTCTGAATTAATCATCACTACGGGAGACCCCTGCGTGCGTCGTACGCCTACCCGTCCCCCCCACAGAAAAATTCATTTTTAACTAGAGAGCCCACATGCTCGCTTCGCTCGCCAACCCCCGCGGTGACTCACGTCGAAGCAAATACAAATTATTTTATATAAATAGGCCCTACTATTAAATTCTAATATGTCTTATCGCATATATTATTTCTCAAGGCCATTTTTTTGTCGGTACGCCATAACTTTCTTAATACATCATCAAATTACATGAATGAGGCATCATTTTAAAGCTTTCCTTAACCGCTACACTGGAAAAATATACAAACAGCTTAAAATTCATGTATTAATAACAAAAATTGATTAAAAAACGTTTATATTATACTTTGTATGTTCCTAATGAAAGGCGCCATCTATTAACCATCTGTTTAACTAGCATGACAGCTGTTAGTTAGATTGTTTACACTGTAAGATTGTATAGGGAAACTGTTATTTATAAACCAATGTAAATAAATAAACTTAATTAACTGAATTAAATCAACGTGTTAAATCAGGTAAATGTAGGCCTACTCTAAACTTGCGAAATATTCGCACGGGTCAGCTAGTTTATTTTAATTAGGATGTAACATAGTGGTTTCTTATTTTTAAATTACTTAATTTATTAAGAGTTTATTCTCTAGTCTTAAGAAAAGTATAACAATCAACATTTTTACTACAGTTTCACCCCTTACACGCGACAAAATGTCAATCTATGGTACTTTTTTTTTATGTATGTTGTAAGAAATAAATGTACAAATGTTCAGCTCATTAACTTTAAGGATACTACAACAATTACTACTTCATCGCAAGTTTGGTGTAGTGAGGGGGTGACGGAAGAATTTTTTACAACAGCGGGGGTCAGACAAGGGTGTCTTCTCTCTCCTTTGTTGTTCGCATTGTTTGTAAATGATATACATGATGAAGTGGGAGGTGGTTTGTGGTTACGTGATATTAACATTAGGGTACTTTTGTATGCAGATGATTTAGTGATATTGTCAACGGAACCAGTTATGTTGCAAAATATGATTGACAATTTCAAGGCATATTGTGAGAGATGGAATTTGACTGTAAACATGGACAAATCGAAAATAATGGTATTTAGGCAAGGGGGACGTTTAGGAGTTCGGGAAAAATGGAAATACGGTGATGTACCAATTGAAACAGTTAATAATTATAAATATTTAGGGGTCACTTTTACGCCAAGTTTATGTTTTAAATTGCATGTTAGGGATAGAACCTCAACAGCAAAATATGCCTTGAATACTACCTGGAAGGCGTTTATTGCCAAAAATAATATTCCACTGTCTGCTAAACAGGCCGTATTTGAAGCGGCATGTAAAACAGTTGTTACATATGGAGCTCAGGTCTGGGGTTACAATAACATTACAGAATTAGAAAGCTTTCAGCGTTTTTTCTTAAAGAAGCTCTTTGCTCTCCCTAGTAATACACCAAATTATATATTATATTTAGAGACAGGGGCTAAGCTCTTACATCTGCAACTTTTGAAATGTAATTTTAAATACATAAGAAGGACATTATATTTACCGGATGACAGGCTACCAAAAAAACTATCGGAGCTGATTTTACGGGAAAAAATTTCATGGGCAAAATTTTGGGGGGAATTGGGAAAAAGTTGTGGCTATGAAGGGGATTTTTTAAAGGTTTTTGAGGATAAGCAGTGGGGACAGACTTTAGGCAGTCTACTTGAGAAATTAGATATGAGGTCCAGGAGCGTTTGGTGCGATCGGGTTAATAGGTCCCAATTTCATAATATTTATAGTAAATTAAATTTATCACTAGGACAAGCAGGATACATAAGTGATGGGTTTTCGAGAGGTATTATCAGCATAATATTTAAAGCAAGGAGCGCCATGTTACCTCTCAATTATAGACCGGACAGGGAGGACAATAAAAGGAAGTGTTCTATGTGTAATTCTAATGAGGAGGAAAATATTGTACATTTTTTGGGCAGATGTCTGATTTTAGGAGAAATTAGGAAAAGTTGTTTTGGAAATAGGGTTCTGGATGTGGAAAGAATAATAAATATTTTAAATGGTGAAAATTGGTCAGGGCTGGTGAATTTTGTACGTCGAGCACTTAAGCTTAGGCAGGAATTTATTTTTGAATTTAATTTTTAGCAAATTAATGCCGATATTGTTTTTTTTTGTGTAGTAGCCTCTCACCTTATCTCTTTTATATTCACAACCTGCAGTAGTATTTCAAATTTATGGGTTTAAAATGTGTTTTAGTTTGATGTTTTACATTTATTTGTTACTAAATATTCAGATTTTGTATTATTGTTTTTATTTGGTCAATGTGTATATTTTGTTGTTCATATAGTTTTGGATCTTTTAACTTTGTAATTTAGTATAATTTAATCTATTAAAGTTGCCTACCTGGCGGACGACCTGTAAATGGTCATGCCATAAAGTGTGATATTATTTTGGTTTCTGTAGTTATTAGTTTTGTTTCTTTATATGTATTATAGATATTTGGATATTGTTATTTTGTTTCTTTCATTGTGTAAATAGTATTTTTTGTAAACTTGAAAAATGTTTGTAATAATAAACACACTTTTATTATTATTATTATTATTATTAACAATTACTACTTATTGTTTTAGGGGTTGTTATCACATTTTCACTCCTTAGCAGCAAGCGACAAAATGCAAATCTAGTTTACTTTTTCTGTGTATCTTGTAAGAAATAAATGTACATAATTTCTAGCTTTAAGGAAAGTATAACAATTAATATGAATTGTTTTAGGGGTTGTTTTAATCCTTAAGGCTATTCTTTACCTTGAAGAAAACTCTCGAGTGTACAGTATGATTTCAATGCAAAAGGCCTGACTCAAGCCGCAAAATCGTTGAAACATGCATTCGTAATACCGTGTTTCGGATTCTATTTATAAATTAATAATCTGGGAAACTACTCTAAGTTATAAAGAAGGCTTTATATTTGTTACGTGTTACCTTAAAATATGGAAATTATTGCTTAAAACTCCCAAAAAATGCGTAAAAAATAATCGATTTTTACTCATTTAAACTGTTGATTAAAAAGAGTTGCCGACGATTTATTTCAATTATGAGGTATAAGACAAAAGCACAAAGCCTTTAAGAACAATTTAAGATGTTTCACAACTATTTAGGTTGAAAAACGGCGTCCGAAACACGGTAATACGAAGTGCATATTTTTGCTGTTTTACGCAAGGTATAGAAGACCCTTAAATCAAAATTAATTCTAGCCTATGTTACTCAAGGATAGTGTAGCTTTTTATTAGTAAAACTATTTTTCAATCGATTCAATAGTTCCAGAGATTACCCCCTACATACAAACGAATAAACAAACAAATTTTACATCTTTATAATATTATTAATTAATAATAACCCTAAAGATAAGATGTTTTTTTTAAACAATGTTAAATGTTCAAATCAAATTTTTTGTATATTTTATAAAAGCAGTTATATATAATACAGGTGAAAAGAAACAGCAAGGCTCAGGTCTACACTTTAATAAATATCTAAATTAAAAGTTAGAAATTTAAATAATTGCTTCAAAGTTTGAAATCATCTGTTAATGGAAATATTTTATTTAATTGGTTGCTATGGTAATAAATGTAAATACATGTGATGCTTCATCAGTCGAGGCCTAACCTAAGATTTTTCCCGACCAAATTCACAAAAATATTGAAATAAAAAAGGTTTTTATCAAAATGAATTGTAGCCTATGTTACCATAGATCATGAATAATAAAATAGATTATGCATGCATACGGCGGCAGTGTGGCGAAAGAAGGTTGTCGGGAAAATACTGCATGATCGCGCCGCGGGGTAGCGCTAGGGAGAAATCATTCAAGGCATTGGTGCTACACACCGCTTTCGTCGTTTCCCCCATAGATCGCGCCACTATTAACGAATTTCCAGTGGATTGAAATAATGCATTGGATCGGAGTTCTATTAAGTTATCCAAATACAATTATGTTACTCAGGGATAGTGTAGCTTTTTATTAGTAAAACTATTTGTTTAATCGGTTCAGTAGTTCCAGAGATTATCCCCTACACACAAGCAAACAAACAAATTTTACCTCTTTACAATATTAGTAAAGATTATAACCTCAAAGCTAAGTTTACTTGGTAAAAGTTTAAAAAGCAGCATGATTTAGAAACTCACTACGGGTTTTTGGGCAGTGGAACAGAATTTCCATAGGAAAGAATGAGATCTAAGGTCAGGAATAGTAAATGAGCACCGATCGTGGTCCCCAGAACACGTTTTGGGACGTAATTAAAAATGTTATATTATTGTGTGTATGAATGTGTTCGCACTCTAGCGGCCGCTTTTTACGTCCGATTTGGTACACAAGTTAGTGTTTTCTAAGTTGCTCGGACGAGTTCGTTAGCCAAAAAATCTAACGACGGAAGCTGGTTTTTTTTACCGGAAGTAACATTTTTGTGATTTATGTATTAAAATGAAACTTTTGGGGTTTAATGTAAAAAAATAAATAAATGAGATTATTCTGTACATTTTGTATTTTTATACGTCCGTCCGTATAGCCTGTCTGGTCCCCCCAAAATCGATCAAAACGTAAAATACCGTAAAAGTTCTTGGTTCAAATCCGCGAAGGGATTTCATCGTGGGGCAGCTTCAGTTACGAAGCCTACCGCCGGGATGTTTGTCCACTGCTAGCGGAACGAAGCAGCGTGTGAACCGGGGTTGAAGACTGAGGTGCAACCAAATTCGTGAGTAAGCCACGAATAGTTTGTTGACACCCTAAAACATATAAACTTAATTGTGGAAATTCTCTCAACTCACGTCAGCGGTTCAGCGGGTCGAATTATTTTAAATTGCGTGTCTAATGGTAAGTCTCAATATTTACCCGATATTCCTTTCATTTACTTAATCACATCTGCGAGAGAAGCCGCTTGTACCTGTTTCCTTCCAAACGGTAACGCAGGTAGTCGAAAATGATTTGCATACTTTCAAAACAACAAGTTGTAAGGTCACGTTTTGTTTATATTTTTGGCCTTGTTGACTTCACTTCCA
The DNA here is from genome assembly GCA_018207615.1 of Philaenus spumarius. Lineage (NCBI taxonomy): Eukaryota > Metazoa > Arthropoda > Insecta > Hemiptera > Aphrophoridae > Philaenus > Philaenus spumarius. Next base: position 140,906 of record JAGFPH010001574.1, read on the forward strand.
CGGTACGGAATTTAATGAATACACCCCCCTCGTCCCTCCTTCACATCCCCTCGAGCAAGGGAGGGTTGCAGGAAGGGGCGACAAATATTGAGCATTTATTCCACTAGGGTAAATATTTTATGGTCTCGATGACGTCATAGTTCGTCTTGGATCACTATTCGTGTTTTATTCGGTTTCTTCGAATACGCAGGCTACTGCAGTACAATGCACGCTTTACATCTTCCATTTCTACACTGCAGATTGTTTCTGAAATGCTTATGAATCCAGTGTCACGGTGTTGGTCCGCGATGAACTCCGAAACTACTCAACCGATCTTAATGAAATTGTGTTCATGTGTGATTTATTCCAACTTAAAATATATGATAGTTTTTGTCCCGATATTTGCTATTGTTTATTGCAAATTTAAAGATTTTTATATCCGGAGAGAGAGCCTTCTTTGTTCCTTTACCCTCTATAGACTCAAAAACTATTCGTCCGATTTCAATAAAAATTCCACAGTTTATCCATATCATTACCAGGTGTGTTTAGACGTTTCAATTACCACAGTCTCAGGGGTTGAAATGGGGTTGTTATCCCTATACAATAAATATAAATTAAACTAACTTCCTACAAACTATAAAGTTAAAATTATGTAATATTATTTTTAAGGGATATAAAATAAAAAGACTATTTGCAATTTGATTACTTAAGGATGGGAAAACTACCCTTAAAATAAATGTTAATCCGTACACTTACTTTTTCTTTATTCTCATAAACTGTTCAACTAATTTAACTAAAACTTCACAATTTACACAAATTAGTACCAGGATATTTTTAGAGAATGTGGTCGATACAAACAAATAAATTTAAATGGGGTAAGCTACCCCTATACAATACAAATAAATTGCACTAAATTCCTACAAAGAATAAATTTAAAATTATTTAATATTATCCTTAATTGATATAAAAAAAACATTTTCAATTCTATTGCCTAAGTCGATGGGATAAAATGAGATAACTGCCCTTAAATTTAAATTAAGCAATAGCGTAGCATTGCTGGGTCCACTAGTATATAAGAAGATATAGTTAACGCATTTCCTGCAATTCAGTTATTAGCAAGATTACATAGGAAAGGAAGATAAGCTATTACAGCAACTCTTGTGGTGAGACCTAAGGTTGGGAATGGTAAATGAGCACCGATCATGGTCCCCAGAACACGTTTATTGGTGTAATTACAATTTGTATGTATGTATAAATATGTTCGCACTCTAACGGGCGCATTTTACGTCATATTTTTGGTACATAGGCCTACGTTGGATTTCTAAGTCGATCGAACGAGTTCGTAAGTAGAAAAAATCCAACAACCGGAAGCACGTTTTTAGACCGGAAGTAAAATTTTTTGTGAATTTTTGTACTAGAATGAAACTTTTTGGGGTTTATCTAAAAGAATAAATAGAGGTTATTATTGCGCACATTTTGTTTTTTTTTTTTATCGACCCTATAGCCCTTTCTGGTTCAAAATCGATCAAATCGTAAAATAGGCCTACCATAAAAGTACTTGGTTAAAATCTACGAGAGGCATTTTTAACGCGGCACCTTCTGATCCGGGGATTCAAAACCGGTGCGTGCGAATCGAAACAGTCCATAATCCGAGGGCGCAAGGTCGAAGCAACGCGTGAGCCAGGGCTCTAGGCTGAGGTGTACAGTAGGAAATATATGTGAAGAAGCGGCTGGCTATATGCGCATGCTCTAACAGCGTGGAGGTCAGCGTAGCGAGTCAGTCGGTGACGAGAGGTTAGTCGTTTTATCTAGTGCACTGCCTTTTCTAAAAACATTGTAGTGTTTTATTATTTCTGGACTAAATCAACTTATTGAAATTGTTATAAATATTGTATATATTGTTATAAATATTGTATATATTGTTATAAATATTGTATAACTTATTTATAAATATTGTACATAACTTTTAAAAACATAGCCGTAAAACAGACTGGATAGTAGTGTACTCAGCAGTCAAATCCCCACTCCGCCACACATAACATACCTCCTCCCTTTCACACTTACATCCCTACCTGCGTGGCCCGCTTCTTCACATATATTTTTTCCATCTGTAAACAAATTCCACTAGTATATTTCGTACACGTAGGCAGCTATTCAGCACCTTCGTGAGTAGCCTAATTTCCTAAACCCTAAAAGATATAAATTTAATTTTGGAAATTCGCTCAACTCGTGTCAGCGGTTCAGCTGCGTGCCGAATTATTTGTTTTCTGTCAGTCTGTATTTTAAAAAAAATATATTTTTGAATTTTATTAGAGTAAACCTTGTTAAATGATTTCTTTGGGTTTTTTACTGTTTGTATTTTTGCTTTTATCTTGTTAACATAGCCTAAAAAAAGCAATTGGTTGTAAACAATAATTAAATGTTTCTAAATTTGCTAAGTTGTTGTTATGGTACGGTAATCAATGTAAATGCGTTCAAGAAACTTCTATTGGTTCAGTATAGGCCTAACCTAAAACTGTAGCTTTCTATCGGAATCAGCAGTTTTATCTGTTATAGGGTTGGTAATGAACGCCTGGATTTTCGCTATTTTTACGTTTTAAAATCAAATTTTTGCAAAATCCTTAAGTTACCTTAAAATTTTCGTGTTTTTATCTTCAGTAGTTTCTGTTCTATGGCGATTCTTTGCCACATTCAATAAACATAATATGAATGTGTTAGTTCAGTCTAGGCCTAACCTACAATTATTGTGTTTTCAATCTGTTGTTCCTAATCAGCTTTTTATCTGTTATTGTATGCAATTGGTTGTTGTAGGAATAAAATATAAAAATGTGTTTTTGTAGGTCATGGCTATACATTTTTTAAACTATTTTTTGCAAAATTAATAAACCATTTACCCAAATTCGGCAAATCTACGTTACTAGTGATGAAACTGCTTTTTTACATCATTCGAAAGGGGCGTTTGTACAACGAGGCGAAGTTGAGTTGTATAACGTACAATATTTGACCTAAACCCATGTTTAGAATATGGAAAGAACAAATTTACGTTTGTTGGTAGAATTCAGAAAAATACGTTAGTCTGTGAATAAGTGTTATTTAAACAATACAATTGTGTTTCTGCTATACGAAACAATCAGCTGATCTAAGCGTTTCAAACGAGCAGCTGATGTATGCGTTTCAAACAAGCAGCTGTTTGAAGCGTGACGTAATCGTAACTTATGGACTCTTTAAATCACTAGAGATGTAAAGTAGATCAGTAAATTACTTCTGGGATAGGACAGTTTAACACGTGGGGTTTGGCTACTTACTTTGATGATTTTGTTTTGCTCGTTTCTCCTTTTTTCATCTCCTGAATTCAGCAGATACCCACGGAACCAGTCTCCTAAAAGAAAAATTAACAATTTATTACAGTGATAGGAGAAACCTATCATATAGAATTATAGTGTATATCATATAAAATTAATGTTTATGGGCACAAATCTTATAAACGTTGTAAACTGCAATGCGTCAAATCATATCCATGCATTATATTCCGTATGAAATTAGTATACTCTATGCAGTGGGTATAGAAATTCGAGTCCCGGTATGGTTTACGGTACAAATAAAGGAGTCCTAAAACAGCAGTACTGTAAAACTCCAACTATCTGAATCGCTTTCAGAATTTCAGAAAAACAAAATAAGACAGGAACGTACTGCGATTTGCAAAATAATGATTCTGTCTACGCGCACTATTGCACATAGGCTTAAAATTGGCGTGCGAAGCACGCAATGTATTGTGTGTTGAAAATACTCCCAACACCGGGGTTGGCGTGCGAAGCACGCAATGCATTGTGTATTAAAAATACTCCCAACACCGGGGTTGGCGTGCGAAGCACGCAATGCATTGTGTATTGAAAATACTCCCAACACCGGGGTTGGCGTGCGAAGCACGCAATGCATCGTGTATTGAAAATACTCCCAATACGGGGGTTGGCGTGCGAAGCACGCACTGCATCGTGTATTGAAAATACCCCCAATACGGGTGTTGGCGTGCGAAGCACGCAATTCACTGTGCGTCGGCCGCTTCTCATAGTGTTCTGTGTCAAGCTCACATGTGCGTTCTTAGCAGTGGACGTGTTAACGCGATGATAGTACTCAAACGTTAAAGTTATAAAACGTGTATACGCGACCGCAGTATGTGCGGATAGTTTACTCCAGTCGCGTAAACGCGAAGCCAATCCCGAAAAGGTTAAAATAGACTCTTTTTCGGAAAAATCCAGTTTTCCGAATTTTTGACTATCCGAATGGAGTCCGGTCCCAATTGATTCGGATACCTGGAAGTTCTACTGTTTCTCACACGACTCTAGAAAGTAACTTAATACATTCTACTTCGTTAGTAATTTAAACAAAATTAATTTTAAACCCCTGCAATTGTATAAATTTCAACTTATTTTTCTTGTTGCATGTCATATTATGTCCGATGTTATAAAAAAAAGATTAAATTAAACTGACAGTTTAACTGCCAATAATGTCATTGCATTAATTCTGCAAGGTTTGAATTATTGACAAGACATTAATTAAAATGGTTAACCAGGAGCATTGTGATATTTTAAATCACACGCACAAGTAAATAAATTTATTCGTCGCGATTTAACTTTATTTGATTTCATGTCGGTGAAAACATCAGACAAATTATTTATTTTAAATAATGAAATATTCTGTCTGGAAAGTTAAGGTTGAGATCACTAATGATGTCAAATAATGAGCGTTTGGATTGAAACAACAATTTGAAATTAAAATAATGGGAGAGGTATTACTTAAAATAATACAATCGAATATTAAATTGATGTCGTTTTTGTTCTAGTAATGTTTTTAACGAAGAAACCAAAACTTTTATGCCGAAATGTTTATTTTCCAGACTATTTTGAATGAATGAACGAATTTCTTTTATTTGTTTCTTTTATTTTACAAAATAGAAATATTGTTCTCTTCTTCTTTACAAAAATTTATACACAACTTATAAAGGGGAAAATAAACTAAAACTACAAACAAACAAAAGCTACCCCGAGATTATAAACCTGTTTGGGGCTTTATTATGTGTAAACTTATAAACGAATGCACAGTAAATCTAAATTAAACATAAAATATACATAAAAAAATAATATGATAAAATTAATTTTCATTGGCTAGAAAACGTCCAATAAAAATTGATGTTTTTTCATTACATGTTGTGATACAAACATTCATAAAGAGTTTTTGTTTTCCATTTTCACAAATTTCTGTCAAACTTACTTCCAAGAAAGTGATTTTTGTAATACACATTATATAATACGAGCCACCCGCGTACCCGTGTTACCACGGGTGAAAAATTTGAAAAAGTGAATTTTTTAAGGCATTAATTTCCAACAGCAGATACATTTGTTTTTATTTCCAACAGCTGATAAATTTGTTTTTTATTTACAATATTAATTGTTAACTTTTTGTATATTGAAATAGTTTCAATACGGACATTTCTGTAACTTCAGGAACCTATATCTCAGGAACCACTTGACTTATATACTTGAAACTTCGGTTTTAGCAATTGCTCACTAAGGTCTATGATTGTGTAAAATTTCAAGAACCTAGCCTATACAGTTTTCGAGTTGAAAAATCAAACGGACAGACTTAGCGTTTTATTAATTATGACTAGCTGGGTGCCCGTGCTTCGCTACGGGTTAAGCACGATAACAAAAAATATTAATTTCAAAGGCATCCCGTATACTCTTTGTTAATACGCTATTTACACTATGTACTACTTTCTTAGCTTAAGTGAATAAAATATTCATCTTGTAGTTTTATTAATCCCTGTCGAAGGACAGCCTTTTTATATGCTTATTTAAAGAACCTCCTTTCTAATGCTTTTTACTTTTTAATAACCTTAAACGAAAAATATTTTTAAATTCCGTCTTATTGCACATCTAGAGCATAAGGGGGACCACTATGTTAAGTATCAAGTTAATATGTTTTTTCGTTTTTTAGAAATAGTGATGAATAGTGAGTCAGTGGCATTTGGCTTTTATCTATATTTCTAACGCTTTTTACTTTTTAATAACCTTAAACACAAAATATTTTGAAATCCCGTCTTATTGCACATCTAGAGCATAAGGG
>JAGFPH010001574.1:147190-162688 GCA_018207615.1 Philaenus spumarius
TTAAGTCTCAAGTTAATATGTTTTGTCGTTTTTTAGAAATAGTGATGAATAGTGAGTCAGTGGCATTTGGCTTTTATCTATATTTCTAACGCTTTTTACGTTTTAATAACCTTAAACGCAAAATATTTTAAAATCCCGTCTTATTGCACATCTAGAGTATAGGGGAACCACTATATTAAGTCTCAAGTTGATATGTTTTGTCGTTTTTGAGATGTAGTGATCATCAGTGATCAGTGGTATTTCGATTTTATATATATAGATAATGTACTTATAACTTTTACTTGACATGTTCTGGAGAAGTTATTGTGCTAAAGGAATTTTTTCATTAAGATGAACTGCTAAGGAAAAAGTAACCCTTATAAATTTTTTTCATTTGTCGGTCTGTCAAAAGTCAAATTTCTTAGAAACAGATACTCAAAAAATGATACTGTATGCGGGGGGGGGGGTCATTTTAAAGGGAGTTATTTTGAGGATACCAAAACTATTGTTTTAATAATATTGTGGTACTCTCTGTTTGAAGTTATTGTTTATTAATGATGGATGTTGAATTTTATTATATAATTACTTATTCGGACATTTGCCATCATTTGTGTGTTAAAATATTGTGATATATTAAGATATAATATTCTAAAACATTTTTCTAAAAAATAATTCTCCTCTATATTGTGAAAAGTAGGCTGCTACTTAAAAAAAACTTGTGGTGTTAAGAGTACTCATCTAATTTACTGGAAAATTACAGATGCTTCAACTTTATGAATAATATGTTTTTAATTCTTCTTGCTGAGTAGGCCTACAGTAATAGTGTATTTGGGAGCCCCCACAACCAATGTATAATCTATAATGATTTCTTCCGTGGTTATTGTTATTGGTTAGATGATTAGTTTGGTATATTCAGTGTTTTTGTTGATAAAATTTTGTTAATCGGCATAGGTGATGACAGTACGGAACCCTTTGCACACGAGTCGAACTCGAACTTCTCCGATGACAAATCCAGTGATATGAATACAATTTTTAATGGTTAGTTCCAACAAGTTATTTTTACAAATCACTTCCAATTTTTGTTTGGCCGGATTTTGAAATAGTAAATTAATTCTCTCTTACAAATGCTATATTTCACGTAGCTTTTAAAAAAATTTCGTCTGAAAATACAATTACATTTGTCTTAATTGGGCTATACAATTTGTAGCAAGACCCGCTAAAGATTTTCCCCTCATAATGATTCTAAAACCAAACTTGCTGTATGCAAATAAACTGAAATTTTGTTACGTTTAATATGAAATAATAGGCCTAACAATAAAAAACATTTCCTTTATACATCAAACCTATCGTCAGCCCTAATAAGTTGCACATGATGACAGACAATTACTTGTTAAGTTTAAAATAATGAGATGGAGTGAGTGACATAAAGGTCACTGGCATCTGTCAACCTTAGGATGTTATCTCATACTTTTTATTCTTCCCTTTATCAGTGACAGTTAATAACGGTTATCTGTTTTTGAGTGTATCCTTTCATTTTTAATTCCAGGGTTTAGTCACAAATCTATATATATAAATATATATAAAAATGAATTGCTGTTCGTTAGTCTCGCTAAAACTCGAGAACGGCTGGACCGATTTGGCTATTTTTGGTCTTAAAATGTTTGTAGTACTTCATAGAAGGTTTATACGTAAAGAAAAGTTTGAAAAGTTTCCCGAAAAAGTTTCAAATTTGGAAAATGCTGAACAGCATTTATTGTATGAACTCAAAACCATAGTTCACAAAAACAGCTGTTCGTATAAAAAGCTTATGTTTGTTTACATGTATTACCATAGCAACATTACTTAGCAAATTTATAATCACTTCAATACTCTACAAAACCAACAGCTTTTTAAGGTTAGATTGAAAAACTATAAACAAACACAAATATAAATGCTTACAGAATTATAATTCAACTCAAACATTGGTTATTAAATATCTATATAGGCCTACTAAAAATATATCATAACTATGAAGTTTTAAATACTTTTCAAAACATATTTTCGCTATCAATAATAATAATAACAAACAAATTATTTGACACCATGCATAACCATAAACATACACGAGTTTAAACTTATTTTATTGAAAACTAAACAAACCATCTGAATTAAACTAAATTCCATTAAAATATCACATTCGTAGCTTTATTTTTATATAGGCCTATAACTGTATATTGTATATTTAAATACTAAACAATATATATCTTATACTAATTAGGCCTATACATTTAAAATTCCAAACTCTATTTGAACCAGTTTGTTACATCCTAAATTAACGCGGATGTTACAAAGTGATTCAAATATCTTTTCTACGACCCCCAGCTAATTTAAACCCTCGCTAAGAAAGGGTTAAAAGAAATTCGAAATTTTAGGGTAGTTTGGGGAGGGGGGCCAAAGTTACTAAAAATCCCTATAAGAACGAATTGGAATGCAATTTGGTACATAGCTTCCTCTAAGGCCGTAGGTGCTCGCAACATTGTCAATGAAATTAAGTGAAAGTCAAACTTAGTAAAAACTATAAATTAAAACGATATATTTAAAGCTTTTTCATGTTAGATAGTAGTTTACAGGAATACAATTTTCAGTGCTTTCCTAAATAGCGTAGACTTTTTTTCATGACCACAGTAGGATACGCACAGGTATTCAACGAACACTTAAAAAGAATTACAATTACGTCAAAAAGACTGAACATATAAACAACCACGGGCAACGCCGTACGGGTCAGCTAGTACAAGATAATTTACAAAAGAATAATAATAATCTAACTAAGAAAAGTATATATTTTTAAGTTAAAAACAAGCCAGCTGCTTGATCGAACATTACTCTACAGAAATTAGGCGACACCCTCTCTCTTACCATAGAATTGATGACATTATCTCAGTTGTAACTAGGGTCAAGAGGTGATTAGGGTTGCCTATTAATTAATAGATTTTGGTATAAAACTTTGTTTAGCTTAACAGCGTTCTATATTGTATAAAACCCTTACAGATTTTTTTCCATTTAGCTGATATTTTTTATTTTTTTATTTATGAATTTGTATCTCAAAAACAGAATGATGTAATAAGTTAAAATTTTGCAATGAATTTTTTTAACATAAAGGCTAAACTACAAAAAAAATAATCAACTTTTCCCAACCACCTAAAAACAAAAATAATATGTTTTTACAATAGACAAAATGTTATTTTTTTAATGAAAAACAGAATAGTTATGTCTTTTTTTTTTTTGTAAGTTGAAGAATAAGTCACAGTGGAATAACAATTACAAATTATTATGGTTTTCGTTTAATGTGTGTTTTAGACAAATACAAAGAAAGAAATTTCAGTGTTTTATCAATAACTCGGTTGTCTTTTTCGATACAGAAAATATGAAAAAAAAACATTTCGTTTGTCATTAAAAAACAAAAATTTGTTCTCTTGTGATTTCTGTTTTAAAGTGTATTGTTTTTGAGTCATTCAACACCGTTGAGTCATTCAGTGACCGTCAATAAATTTTCAATGACGTTATTTTTAATTGGTTGTAAAAATATATTACTTTTTGTTCAGTATGGCCTTAATGGTATAAAACTTCTTACAAAATTTTAACTTAGTATATAACTCCATTTTTGAGATAAAAATTGACAGGTTTAACAAAACGTTGCCTGGGTGAAAAAATAGGGACTTAAGGATATTGTTAATAATTTTATTGTCTTTCGCTCTGAAACAAAATCTAAATGTATTGGTAGAGATTTCTGAAACACTCTGTATAATTGGTATTTTATGATTTTACTTTTAAGTAGAAGTGTCAACTCCCTTCTCACGCCAAACAGAAACTGTGATAAAAAGATGCATTGTTTCAAATCTCTAATACTCAGTCAGAGGTGGTCCTGTAACAGTTGATTAAAAGCGCTCATTGTTTAGTGTCTAATGATGCTTGCAATCGTCCTGATTGGATAATTAAATAAAGACTTGCTAATTGGTGACCTAACTACGATGGATGCGGTCTGTTAAAAAGTTCATTCCTTATAATTTCTCTTCCAGATTCGGTTAATTTATAAACAAACATTCGGTTCAGCATTTACAAAACAAGAACATTTATGTAACACTCTTGTGGGATTATTGATAATTTAACAATATTTATTATAAGTTTACAACCGCCTGGTAAATTATAAATAACTAGGGGAAACCCCTGCGTGCTCCGCACGCCGACACCGTTGGAACCTTCTATACTAATAATCATGTTATCTTTTTTTTATAATAAAGGTGTAGGATTAATAATAACTCCAAAGCTAAGATGGTAAATAATGTTAAATGTTCATATCAAATTATTTTATAACTGCAGTTATAATGAAGGTTAAAAGAACCATCAAGGCTCAGGTACACTTTAATAAAAATCTAACCTAAAAGTTAAAAATACAAATAATTGCTTCAAAGTTTGAAATCAGCTGTTAATGGAAATATTGGAGCAAACAGCTGTTTTATCTGTTATTTATTCAATTAGTTGCTATGGTAATAAATACATGTGTTGGTTCATCAATCCAGGCCTAGCCTAATATTTACATCTGACTAAATTTACAAATATTGAATTAAAAATGTTTTATCAAAATGAATTAGCATATGTTACTCAGGCCATAGGTAGTAAAACAATTTTTGTCAATCGGTTCAGTAGTTCCAGAGATTACCCCCTACATACAAACAAACAAACAAATTTTACCTATTTATAATATTAGTATAGATATAGGCCTACATAGCAAATACTTAATAATAATCCTTAGTCATCAGTAGGTCAACTAGCTCTATGCAGCACCTGTTGTAGAAATAGTAATGGTGTTTGTATTGTAAAAGCATTGATTGTATGTTGTTAATTGAACTTGTGGGTGTGGTTTACTGATGAGCATATTACTAGTTCAGTTTCTGGACAACCAAAGGTGCTGACTTAGTAATTGAAAAGACTTAAAAATGTAACAATAAATCTATACTTCATTAAAAAAAAAGTTTGTGTTTGTCGCAAATTAATTTAAAAAATCCTTTTTGGCAAGGCCTACAGGCACAAGGTATATTTCAAAGTTCCTGTAAGCTTCGAATGTTATTAAACCATTGATTTTTAATTCCACTTTCTCTGTTGGCTCAATGGGTAGTTTTGATTGTCATTGCCATTGATGGAGCTTTTTAATTAAGTTTTATTGGAGTTTTACTTGTTGTGCGGTGAGTTGCAATGATGATTAAAAATGATTAAATGAATTACAATGATAGTGAGTTAAAATGATTCCCAATGGTCCCGGAGTTTTCGTAAGGCCCCGAGCTTACTTTGTATACAATTAATTTAATTAATATATTTTTACTTTCTCCCCCCCTATACGTAGTATATGGTAAAGGAATTGTATTCATTAAAATTTTCGAATTTGAATTTTTAGTGGAATTAATTATCTCTTTTGGTACTCCCTGAACCCCAAAATATGTTTAGTGGAATTATCTGTGTTGGTGCTCCCTGAACCCAAAAATATGTTTAGTGGAACTATTTGTTTTGGTGCTCCCTGAACCCAAAAATGTTTTTTCATTTTTTCAAATTTTTGATTGTTAAGGGGTTTTACCCCCTAAAAATCGCCAAAAAACGAGAAAAATCTAAATTTTTCAAAAACTTCTATAACGATTTTGATAAAATTTGGTTTATTTGTAGCCCTTAATGTACCCTACCATATGCAAAAAACCGCATCTTTCTAAAAATTCTCGTTTAGGTAATAATAATAACTAATTTTTGGAGGGTTTTGGAAAAAAAGGAGGTTGTTTTTCAAAATTTTTCCCATCCTTTTTTCGTGCATCTATACAGGCCTAATTGACATGTTTGGTGCAAATTTGTTCGAAATCGATCGAATAGTTTTAATAATAATAATATTATTATAATATAATATGGATGTGTGTTAAATGCATCTAATATTTTCTATGGTATGTCCTACTTTTGCAATTCTAAATAACCACCTCCTATGGTACTCTTGGGGAGGTATACAGTTTAAACTGGGAGAAAGTATGTGACAGTTATCTGGTACCGTTTATTAGGATTATTTTCATTTTTATTTCAAAATTAAATTATATTCATATAATATTTCTTATGGTAATTCAATACAAAATTGTGACTAAAACAACATAGATGATTTTATATATCTAATATTTAATCTGTAAAACAAGAAAATGTTACTATTTTTCATGAACAAAATTAAAAAAGTAGTGTCACATATCAATCGTATCATAAGTAATGTAAAAGTATATAACATTTTTCTTTTCAGTTTTACATATCGAACATATTTATAAGAAGTAAGCAAAGTATGAGGTAGGGGTCTTGTAGGTCGAATCTTAGGGCCCTGATTTTCTGTCCTCGGCTATGGTTACGCACTATTTTTGCAATGGATTTCCTTCAATAAACTGTTGTTTATTGTTTTCCTGTCCACTATTATCCTACAAGACGCCTTTCAATCTCAATGGTTTGGTGCCCATTGTACTCTAATTTCCTGATCAGTTGTTTATTTAAGTATCTTCTCACTAGTCAGTCGAGGTTTTTCATATTACATTTTGTATCTATTTGCTGATCGTTTATTTTTATTCATTAATTTGATTTCTAAATAAGTTAAATTCAGCGACAGTAAAGGCAAATGAGTACACACAAACAAATGCACCAAGAAGTAATGAACACAATAACTCTTTCACACAACAATTTATAACTATCACTTAAAAGTCAACAAGTTTCACACTCCAGAGCAGTGACATTTGCGAATAGAGACAGATCAGTTTGAATTATTTTGCGGTTCAGAAGATGGTTTGACGGTTGGTGAGATGCAGGTTGTAGGTGCAAAAACACTAACTTGTGAGACAGTGTTTTGTAAACAATGAGTGCCAATTATGTTGGCAACAATGGACACAACTTTGTGGCTGAGAGGATTCGCGCATGCGCATAGAATCCTAGAGTGGCCATAAGAACGCTTGATTCACAGTTTAAGCTGTTTGCTGTATATTTCATTTACGCTGCATGCAATAGGTCGGGGCGACTGGCCAACACCTGCAATTGAAGACCAGACTTCAAACATCAGATATTTTCCGATTTTATCATTATTTTATGCTAATAAAAACTTTTTTTAATTAATTTTGGTGAAAAAATGCTATGAACTTATTAATTATTTTATTGGGAGTGGTGCACCAATGATTATATATTGGACATTTTTATGTGCAATGTGACAATTATATTGAAGAACACAATTTAGTAAAAAGAAATCAATTTATATTGTATTTCGTTCGTTGTTGGACATTATTACTAGATTACTGGCTAGATGAATTTTCATGAATCCTAACACATTTTGTATATCCTATACTTTCATAGATTATATAAATTCTAAATATTATTCTTGAAGTATTAACAGAATATTTTCTATTCCAGCGTCAGGATCAGGATCAGTGATCGGAAGGGACCCGCTACCGCCTCGGCAAGTCCAACCTGCACCCATCGTGGACAAGCCTCCACCGCCCACCAGGTCACCCACCCAACAACCGCCACCGCCTCAGGTCAACAACGTAATCCCCGTCACTACTTCCCCAACAGGAAACAATGAAGTTACGCACAAAAGGGTAAGCGTATTTATACTTCCTTTCCTGTTAAAATAGCTTTTTTAGTGTTACTTGTTGCATCGTAATTATAGTGATCAGCATAATAGTTTATAAGTAGGTCTAGTTTAATGTGTGTAGGCTACATGTTTTTTAGTTTAATGTAAGATATCGAATGGTGTACTCTTCAACCAGGATGAAGATGTATGGAAATGGTGTGAGAGTAAGCCTGTTTACGTGTTACGAGTCAGAGTGTTACAGCCATGGATTCAGTCTACCATATAGCAATAAGGAAAATAACATTTCAGATTATCTTTCAACTGTATTTGACAATAAAATATGGTGCACGTTTTTATACTGGATCAATGAATGAAGAAATTAAAGCGATAAGGTCTCGGGTCATAGTAGGATGTGTATGCACAACAAGCTAAGTGATCTTTCAGCTCATGTATCACTGAAGATGACGACTTTGTTGTTGAAACTTGTTTGACTGTTTAACGTATGTGTGTGAGAATTAGTGTATTATTATTTTTTTTAAATAATTCTTTCTCACTAGTCAAGTTTAAAGTTTATTAACAGTGGTTGGTGACACTAAAGCCTTGTCAAAGCCTCTTTCTCATGTCTGCAATCTAATCCTATTGCATATCTGCTATGAGGAGTTATTGTGCTTTTACAAGAAAAGATGATGATGTGCCCATAGTTATGCTCCAACGATCCATGAGCTCTATTAACTTTTTAGTGTTCTTTTTTTAAGACTTTTATAGTGATTTGGAAATTTCCCACATTTAAACTATAGCGTTTAATTGTGGGGAACGCTTTAAGTCTATATTTATAATTAAAAAAAAAGCTGTAAGTCTTGCAACAATTACTGAACAATTTGACTCTTATAAAGTGCTTTCAGACTGCGTCTCTCAAACGGGTACGTCAATACTTAAAAAATTTCTCAAAAATATAAAAAACATTAAAACCCTGAAATCATTTAAAAACAATCTTTAACTATTTAATCACATCAAGTCTATAATAGAGTTTGAGTTAACTCTGAACGAATCACAAATTTGTGAATTTTAATTCGATTATTAAAATCTCAAAACTACCATCTTTTGAAAATATTTGAAGATTTTTCTAAATGTCAATAGCTTTTAGTGAGTACAAACAATAATTTCTCTTCTTTACCAAGGTAGGTTGTAAAAACAAACTTTATCATAAATACAATTAGAAACACTTCTTATCTCTTTGTTTATTATTTTGAGAACTAAAATATTTCCGAACTGATGTCATTCATGACCACACAGCCACTTGAATAGCGACCGTTTCTGTACATTATCTAATACGTTGTAAGAATGTAGCAATGTAAGAATGTAGCAATACTTTATCTGGGATTCTATTCTGGACAAATTTCTGTACAATGAATTGCACACATATCGTACAGGTTTAGATAATAATAAACAAGTATATATTGTTGAGGTTTGTTAAATACCTTT
The DNA here is from genome assembly GCA_018207615.1 of Philaenus spumarius. NCBI lineage: Eukaryota > Metazoa > Arthropoda > Insecta > Hemiptera > Aphrophoridae > Philaenus > Philaenus spumarius. Next base: position 156,252 of record JAGFPH010001574.1, read on the forward strand.
TAATTTTTCCTTCAAGTGAATCCACTTATTGATAATGGTTACTACATTGGTTTCGGATGGCTCATGCATTCATCTTAAGACGTTATATTCGCGTGGTCACAAGCCATCTGAAACTGCAGTAGAAAAATGTTTAGTACGTTTATCACTTGACAGACGAATAAAACTAAAAAGGTTTTTTCAATCTATAATATTAAATAAATGATCCTGAAGTTATCCTACAGAAAAGCAGTTGAAGGCTATTTTTTTAGAGCCATAATACATTATTTAGTCTAATATAATTTGTAGTGTATTATTAGAAAAAAGACAAGTGCAAAAGTTTGTAAAACTTTTACTCAAAAACTACTTTCCTGATATTGATGGAATTTTACACACGTGTTAAGCATGACTGTCTGGGTGTGTCTTAGACTATTATGTTCATCATTTGTTTTTAACCTGTTATTGAAAAAAATAACTTTGTTTAAAACTGTTTTTCTTTTGCCTTTTATTGGCTTACACTGGCTAAACCGTTAAAGATAAACAGAACTAGTTGGCTGAAGAAATGTAAACAGCAACATCATGTGTGTAAAGTTTTCTTTCTTACAATACAAGGTTTAATTGTAAAAGTGGTACAGATTTGAGTCTGCTTGCTTTGGAAATGTTTTTTTAACACTCCCTGTCCAGATGAACTAACACATCAACTTGCAAATCAAGTTGTCATAAGTGACAGACGTACTTGGACGTTGAAAGTTATTATCAGTACTTATCCTTCTTGGAATGAGTGAGACTAAATAAACTTTCTTGTGTATGAAAAACTTTAATTATGACATTTGGTTATATAACCTACTTGAAGAAAGATGAAACATCCTGATTCATTAATCATTTTTACAATTTTGAATGACTTTTGATGTGCGAATGGAATGCTATGATGTGTGAATGTATTGCTATGTTGTGATGTAATATTAAAAGACATTTAGAATTACAAGTTTCAAATGTTTTCCCTAAGTAAATGTATATTTGTACACATTCACATTGATTTACTTTCTCAATAACTGTTATTTTATATTTACTTACTTTGGTATATGCAATTAAAAATCATTCTAAGAAAGTTAAAGGTTTGATTAGATAATAATCTGAACCTTGCAATTCTTTTTATTTTAACTACATGCTCAGCAATCCGTTGAATATTTCTACACATTCATAAAGCCAATTTTAATCCTTTGTTACATCCTACGCATTTACTATTTCCCACCACACACACAGACAAACTACAGTAAAACTCCAATTATCCGAACTCCAACTATTCGAATCGCTTTCATAATTTCAGAAAAACAAAATAAGTCAGGAACGTACTGCGATTTGCAAAATAATGATTCTGCCTAAGAGCTCAATTACGCATAGACTTAGGTCGAGTTGGATAACAATTGAAGCTCTTTTAAAGTTCAACATATTTCATGTTTTTTTAGTTAATAAGTTGAATTTATGTTAAACTAAATAATTGATACAATTGCACCCAATAAAAGTTTCAAACTTTTAGAAAGATGTTCCAAATTAAATGAACGATCCCCAAAACTGGCACGCACTTTCTAACAAATATATTTAAATTACTAAACAGATTCACTGTGACTTCATTGTATTAAAGTAGGAGAGGTTATACATTCTTTTTGGCCAAAAAACCCCCCAAAAATCAGTTATTATTACTATTATTAGCTAAACGAGAACTTTCAGAATGATGCGGTTTTTTGCATACGGTAGGGTACATTAAGGGCTACAAATAAGCCAAATTTGGTCAAAATCGTTAGAGCCGTTTTTTATAAAAAAATAATAACTGATTTTATGGGGGTTTTTTGGCCAAAAAGAGGGTTGTTTTTCAAAATTTTCAAACCCTTTTTTCTTGCTTCTATACATTCTTAATTGACTTGTTTGGTGCAAATTTGTTCGAAATCAGTAAAATAGATTTCTCTCTAGCTTTGTATACATACAGACAGATGTTTTGTAAAAAACACCTTTTTGCTTTCAGAGGGTCCCAAAACGGATATTTCCACAAAAATCTCAACATCGATTTTTTTTTGCGATCACTATACTTTCTCTATATTGTAGTACAGTGAGAAAGTAAAATTATTTATCATTGTTGTGTTTTATAATTATTATTTTTACTTATTACTGATTTTTTTTACAAAACTTGTAATTACTAATATGATTGCAGCATCATGAAATAGCAAGTTTTTGCAGGGCCTAGTTGAAAGTAAATAAACTTATTGAATGTAAAAATATTTTTAATTATGTGTATTTACATTACAAGTTAGTGTTGACCATATTGTTAGCTATAGGTGTAGATTATATGAACCTGACTCTTTGACCTATGAATCTCTTTACAGCTTGAAGCATGGGCTTTGTGTTCACGTCATCATTGTCCTGTTAGTTTATTTTCTGCTTGACCGTCTTCCCTCTGCTTTGTATGTACAATGACTATTTGATGTGTATTTTCAATTAGCAGCTGCCGTGAAAAGCTTGCGTCAAGTTCTGTTAAATTTGTTTTGTCACTCATCTCTTAAAAAAAACTTACTTAGCTGTCATACTTGGCTTTGCTCATGGTAAAAGCAAGCAACTCGTCCCAAATTTATTTAGGAAATCATGGATTATATCGAACTACAATTTTGTTTTTTTTTTTACAATGAAGGGTGTTTGCCTGATTATATCAGTTGTCAAAGCAATAGACTTACGTATTGTCCGTTTACAGTTTAGTTGATAGCATTTGCAGGCATTGTCCATGCTATTAAAACAGAGATCTTACGCTAGTAGCCTGCAAGAAAACTCATTCTCATAAAACTCATTTAAACTAGTTATTAGGAATATATTTCCCTTGATATTGTTTTTTATTGATATTTATATTTTCAAGAATAATGTGTTTAATGTGGAACATTAATACAAAGTGAAAAAATACTTGTTTTAATGGAAGAGCTGTTTTTTTTTAGTAAAGTAAATGATTGAATATTGTACAGCAATAGCTGAATAATAATATAAAAACTTAAGGAAAAATCTTTAAATTCAAAATTTGTTATGAAAATGAATTAAGGATTGAGAAAAATAAGCACTGGTGCTGTACTTAAATTCTGATGAATTTACTACTAAAGTACTGTAGTAATTATTTGGAGAGTATATTATTTTATTTGGGAGAATATATTTGCTTTCAGAAAACAAGTTTAATAATTTGTTAGAACTGAAATAGCATCCCAAGTAGCACACATCGTTGGCCCAACGTTGGGGAATTGTCAGCACCGTTGGGGAATGGTGGGTTGGGGTGCCAATATATTGCCAACAGAGGCCCAACCAATAATTCCTTCTGTTGGGCCAACAGATGAAATTTTCTGTTGGGCCAATGTTGGGAGTTACTCTTTATAAAATTGTCTTTATTACAGCAATACATGTTAGAATAAAACTAATGTAATGTTAGTTTTTCGTAGTTTAAACTTCACAATGGGGTTTACTTAAATGTGAGGTGCGTTACTGAAATGAAGAAATTTGGATCTTGAATTAAACACTGAGATATTCATAATTCAATGTGGTAGTGAATAGGAGCCGTTGTAGTTAGGTCAGGTAGTAGCGCGGCAAGCCTCCATAAGGACCATGCTATCAACTAAACTGTGAACGGACAATAGGCCTCGGCCTTATTTCGTTTTCATTTGTTGTGAGAGCAAAGTCTCATAACTGTGGAATATAAATTTATATTTCGTGATTAACATACCGTACTTTCACATTAAGGTCAAAATTAAAATTTACTCAAAAATTTCACAAAAACTACAATGTATTTGTTACAGCTGTTTCACCATTAAGAATCATCAGACAACTAAATTATACAGCAACAACTTAAAACTAACATCTAGGCTATGAGGTTGGGGTGAAATAACCTTGGAGTACCTGAGAAGGACGAAGAACTGACCGGCTTTGTAAATGCTTAACGGCGAAACGGTTATAACAAATATATTGTGGTTTTTGTGAAATTTTCGTGTTAGTTTTAATTTTTACCTTATTATGGAATTTCACCAAGTACCGACTGTGGTCACACTTAATATTGTACATTGGAATAAACACAAGAGGACCAGACTTCCTCGAATTTTATTAGAAGTCCTGGACAAAAAACTTCTGTACGTGTCCTCGGTCAGGCAGTATACAAAGCAAATAATGGGAAAGATGTTTAATTATTTGGTTATGTGGGAAAATACAGTTTGTTAAAATAGCAAATAATAATTTTTGGATCCATGATGATGAGCTGTAGATTAAATAACATATTTGTAAAACTTTCTTACTGACAAAACAAATGAGCTTTGAGATTTTCCTATAGCTGTGAAGTAGAATACAAGTTTTCATCATTTTAAAATGAAGCCAATTCTCAATGTAAACTCAATGAAATCATACCAGTTGATTATGTGATACCTGCTTCAAATGCGAGGATATTTTCCTCGGTGAACTTAACGTGAACTGATTAGAAGTATAGAATAAAAATAGAGACCGTTAAGGCATTCTTAAAACAAACTTTAGCAATAATGTGGAGAATTTAGTGCTCATATTTAATAAATAATGAGAATGTTTTAAAGCAGATTTACTCTTTTGACAAAAATGTTGTTAAAATAACAAAACACGAATAATAATGTATTATTTACTTGTACCATATTTCAAGAGTAAAAAATTCAAAGTATTAAAGTACCATTCAGTTTTACTTCTTTTTTTTATTTGGCCTAAAAATGTCCTCGGATTCACCTTTGAAATTCTGGTCTCTGGTTGTTCAGCCACAAAAAAAATATATGCAAAAAGCATCAGTTAACACGAAAAACATCAACAATTTATGCAGCCGGAAATCAAGCATTACAAAAGTCTTACATAAGAGGGCAAATAACACTTAAACAGACTGTCTAGGTTGATGACAGTTAATTTCTTCAGTTTTATTACATTTAATTTTAAAATTAAATATTTGTATAGTTTTTATTATCTTTTGCTTTAGCTTTGTAAGTATTCCTATTTTGTTTATAATAATTCTTTCATCAATTCCAACATCATTTTATTTAAAAGTTTTTATATAACCGTATGAATCCCACACAAATGTCCATAGGGAGATGGTTCGTGGAACTTACAAGTGTCTGCGGGTGAGTTGTTAGGCCGCACGCACGAGGAGTTAGTATTGCTGCTGATACAACTGCGGAGACAGAGCGCAGGCTTTTGTAAAGCTATGGAAGCTTGCCACATGGAGATTGAGGCGCAGGTCAGCTTTGGTGGTTTTATACAATGTGGTGATGGAATTAACTTTGGCTGGTGGTTTGGGTTTCTCTGCCTGTTCTTGTATTAAAATCTACACTGTTTATATTGTATCACTTAATAATACTAATCAAGATCTTTGCCATTTCTATAGCATGTTTTGTTATTTTAGGTTATAAGAGCATGTTTTCTTCTCTTTATGTATATGGTGTTATATTAACAACTTTCTATTTAGTAGGTTGGAACGCTTTACTTCTCTGTAAGATTATAATAATTATACTAATTATAGTAGTTTTGTGATTATTTCTTTACTAGAAAAATGCAGTAAAAGTTTGTTAATCTCTTCAGCAACCTTCCTAGTTACTTCTATTGACGAGACTTTGTCTGTAGTGTCAGTATTGATAATGTTGACCATTTTTAAAGCTATCAACATGAAATTTGGCATATAGAACTGGCCTGACCGCACCTAGTTGAGAATCAAAATTGAAAAAAAAGATATTTTTATCCTGTTACTAAGAAACTAGCGAATGTCAGACAATTGTTTTCTTACCTAATCAAGTAAAATTTCATTTAATTGCTCACGTTAAAACTCGTGTCACGTTTTCCTCATTAAGTCTTTGCATCCCTTTTATTTTTGAAAGGAGCACACTATTTGGCCTAGATGTTTTATTCACAATTTTCACTATACTGTCATTTTCCTTAGTGACAATATACTTTCAATTTTTCTATCACAAATAAACTGCACTTTCTCACTGGTAATTGAAATCAGGTAATCATAAAAATTTGTGAAATATTCATTTATTTTTTTTACATTGAATACCTTTTGCGATGCCATTTTAAACGTTATACATTGGCAGCTAATACCAAATCCCTAATCAAGTTAAACCGACTCATTACTGGACATGATCAGTTCAGAAAACGCCTAACAACAGTGGGAATCCTTGAAGGCAACCGACGCTATCAACTTTGTAATCAGGCCGAAGGGTCAGCAAGACATGTCATATTTGATTGCGGGATTCTGGAACGCAGAAGAAGAGGGCTCTTTGGAATATCAGCAACCAGGGGGCGAAGAAGATACGTACATGGTGGAGAAAATCCTGGACCTCACAAAGGGTACAGGCTTCTGACATGCTAGACACAGAACATAGGGAGCACAATAAACAAAGGGTTGATGTGAATCTAATCTAATCTAATTAACAGCTGACAATACT
>JAGFPH010001574.1:162698-194531 GCA_018207615.1 Philaenus spumarius
TATTATGTTTGATTTTACTTATTTCATACTTTTCAGCATCCAATAATATAATTTTTCATACAATCATCTAATTAACTGTCATAACGTACCGTAGTTTGTCTTTTACTATTAAAAATATTCATCTTCAGCTTTAGGTAATTTATAAATATGTTTTCTTTTGTAAATATTTCTTGCACTTTGATTTAACTTTGCATATTTAGGTTTACTATTTGCTATATTTTTAATAAGACTGATATAATCTTTAAGACATTTTTTATTGTAGAGTTGTTAATGGCTTATCTTTTTATCTCTAATAGTGTTGGAATAACTATGATCATACACGGTTGAAATGAATCGTTAACACTGTATTTATATTATTATTCTTGGAGCTATGTGGTGAACTTTTTATATATTTGGTGGGTATAGTGCCTTGATACTAACCATTACTCCAGTAATAGACTATATTAGATTTTGTTCATGTAATTGTTTTGTCTAATATAAGTACCTTGAGATGGTCTAAAATTATTTGTTCTATTAAGTACTGACAAATTCTATGATATTAACCGTTTGACCGCCATGCCGTTTCTATTAGAACGCTCCGAATACCGCCAAAGTCGACTAAGCGAGACATTGCGTTGAGCGCCAAGCCACTGTCGTGTTGGATTGTCTAAGGCCTATTTTCGGTTGTTTACATAAACCATTGTAGCTTAGCTAATATCAAAGATAGAATAATGCTTTTGGTCTCGTTTTGTTTGGAATTGAAAGTACTACAACTAAATTTAGAAAAAAATTGTATTAATTCCACTTTTACATGTATACTATAACTGAAAAAGTAAAGGAAAACAAATATTTATATACAATTTTTAAGTTTAGAGCCTAATAACTATGTAAAAAAAAATATTTTTCCTCTAACCTTATATATTATGTTATTCGCTATTTTATTGAGAATAACTCCCGAAAATATAAAAAAAAATATGAATATTTAAAATATGTATTTGCGTTTTTTTACGCAAAGCCCCATTTTTTTTTGGAGTTAGAGCCCTTCTTAGAGGATCACTCATTGCAATTGTTGTAAGAAACAAGATTCACAGCTCTGAACTCACTAAACACTTACACAAAATGTGTCTCACTTTAGTGTAATAACAGAAATAATATGACAAAAACATTCAACAATCATAGAACAACTCAGTAAAACTAGCGGGAAAGTATACAGCCTATTTTCGGTATTTTATACGGTATATAAATAAATATGGATCCACAATCACAGTACACATCTGGTACATTTTCCCCCGTTCATTTGTTATGTATTTGACATTTAGTACCAAGATTACCTTACACAATAAAAAAAGTACCGTATTTATTTATACTGCATTCATACATGCATTTATTTTGCACAGCTATACAAACTTTTAAAATAGACGTAAACTAAAAAATGTTGTTACAATATGAAAGGCCAAATCTTATCCTCTTTAAAAAGATAAGTTTAGAAAACATACAGGTTTAGGTAATAAAAGTGACTAAATAAACAAAATACTAAAAGCCGATTATAACGGCCGTGGCGTTGTTCAGACAAACTGCCGGAGCCGATTACATCGGCATATGGCGGTATTCAGACAACTTTTGAGAGCCGATGTAATCGGCTGTGGCGGTATTCAGACAGTCAGTAAAAGCCGATTAGATCGGCCCTTGGCGGTGAAAGGGTTAATAAAATATTTAATTTTAATGATAATACATACAGTTTTTCCTTTAAGGAGCCAAATAACGTACTACAATATTTGAGTTGCTCTTTTCTAGGCGCAATAGCCTTCAAATAGCTTTTCAATAGTTAACGTGCTCTATCCAAAATCTAATTCATTGGATTAAGTCTAGTTTTAATCGCATATGATAAATGTAATGAAATAAAGATACTGTTCAAAAAATAACTAGCTGACCCGTGTGAATATTTCGCAAGTTAGGAGTACTATCCTGATTTAATTAAGTAAATTACGTTTATTTATTTACGTTGGTATAATTTGATTGATTTGTCTGACAGATTACACTTGCATATAGAATGTAAACAATTTAACTAACAACTGCCGTGTTAATTAAACAGATTGTTAATAGATGCCACCTTTTATTAGGAATCATATAATATAAAAGTTTTTTTTAATCAATTTTTGTAAAGAAAATATGCATTTTAAGCTGTTTTTCTATTGTTTTGTTAATAGCGGGGAACATAAGCTTTAAAATTATGCTTGAATAATTAATTTTGATGAAGATTTAAGTGAGATATCGCTTAGCGACAAAAAAAAACATCTTTGAGAAATAAAATAAAAGGATGTATTTTTGTATCATGTTTGTTGTTTTTAGAACATGGATTGATAAAAAGTATTTGATTTGAAATAAATTGATATCAAATGTGTGATAATTAATAATTCAAACATTGCTTGTGCTGTCAAGTTGTCATGCGTCAACAACTAAATAGGAGTTGAGATGTGCAGGACTTTGTATTTTATATACAATGGTCTGTATCATGGTTTGAATTTGTGTGGTGGTAAAGAAAAACTGTATGTACTATCTTTATATATTCGTAATATGCAATAAAATACAAAATAATTTTAAATTTTAACATCAACGGCCGAACTGCTATTATAAATATGAAAATATATATATATATATATAAATATTGTTGATTTTAGTATATGTATGTCACTACCTTTTAAAGCACCATCATAATTTATAACCATTTGAAGTTTTTCTGAGATCTATTAATTCTGCTTTAAAGGAGAAAACTTCTTTAATCATTATTGGAATCAAACCTGTCATCTGTTAAATTGTATTTTGACCAAGAAGTCAACTACTTAAGAAAAAGAAGTACGCAATTGTCATTCTTATGGCTCAGCAATTAAAATATATAAAATGTTATGAAATTATTATTTTTTTTAGGCGAGGTTGACAGAACTTGAAACACCAAAGAGGTTGGAACATCTTCAAAAGTTGGAGGATCTTAAAAGGCACCTACTTGAATTAGAAAAACAGGTACTTGGTAGAAGTTTATATAGATATTGTATATACAGAAATATTTGTCTAAAATGCAATCATTTCATTCTTCTTATTTTACCTTGCTTGGCCACACAATCAATTAACCCTAGAACTGGCATCGTTAAAGCTAAAATTGTAAAGCCCGTTTATAGCGTTTTGCAAGCATATTTTTTTAAAATTTGCCAAAAATAGTAAATGAACCCAAATCCAAAAGTGTTCAATAGCTTATTTGTAGAAGAAACTTCAAAAAATTCAAATATGCCACTAAAAATTCGTTTCTTTTGAAATTGTAAAAGCTATTAGCTCAAGAAACAAAAAATGTTCAGTAACGAAAGGAAAAAGTTCAACTTTAGGTCTAAATAACAAGTAGTAAAAATGTTTTGTATTTTTTCTTGTATAAAAACATTTATCAATTTAAAATGTCTTATTTTGAAAAAAACAGTTTTTATGTTCCAAATACACCACTGTTAACAAACCCAGGCCTAGATTGAAACGTAATTTACTAATATATCCTTTGCCCAAAAATGAAATATTATTATAACAAAGTGTAGAGGATAAATCAAAGAAAAGAACGGTATAATTGTCTTTCCTTAGTTCACAAAAGTGTTTGAGTTATCTTTATTTGAATAACAAAATGACATGTATCAAATGACATTTTGCCGTCGGTAAAGGTCTTACAAGAAGGGTGCTTTGAATTACGTGGGAATGAGACGGAGCAATCTGTCACAACAGATCGCTTTAATCATGTACTTTTCACTACTGTCTAGACAAACAAAAAAACTGGTTTATTCTAGTTCAATTCCCACCGTTAGAAAGGTCAGTCTTTTCTCTACAAAATGGTGTAAAAAAAATCTGTCAAAACATTTGATAGAGTAGGCGTTGTACCACCTTTAAAGAAATAATGACAACAATTTGGAATGCGTGCTGGGCTAAGACGAAGATGGTACATACAATCCTATAAGAATTAAAGGTTTACCAAGTACAGCGAAAGATCTGTAACCTTACCTTATTTAAAGTTGATATTGAACACCTGAGTTAGCTATTTACAGGAAATACAATAAATACAATTCATATTATAATGAACACTTTGTTTATTTACTTTAACTGTAAATTGATATTCAAAAATTTATATGCCCTTAAATAAAGATTCAAATTGATATGCCCTTAGTTATAATTAAAAAGAAAATTTAAGAAAAGTTTACATTTACATTATTGATTTTGATTATATTTAAAAGATCCCTCCCCTAAAGTAAAATTAGAAAAACCCTCCCCATTTATAATAAAAGATTTATTACAATTTATTACCTTTTCACAACATTACAAAATTAAACATATAGTACCATGGATTTATTAATAACTCTTGTTTTATTGGCCAACCTTAATACTAAATGAAATTAAATAATAAAAATAATGGCGTTTAATAATTTTCAGAGACGTCTCTCTTAAAAAAAAGGTTTTTTAAATTTGGAATGAAATCCTTTGAGGTTTGTGGTTCGAAAAATTTGCTAGCGGTCCCTTCCAAGTTATTTAATTAAACGAAATTTACATACAGCCTTTATCAAATTAGTTTTGTATTTTTTTTGTCATAAAACAGCCTTCATTAATTCTAATTTTAAAACAGGTAATTACTATTTTAAATTATATATAATTATCCATTAATAGTCACTGATGTTTCACAAATTTGGACTTTTACACTGGCAGTTCTTTTGAAGGCACAAATTTTCAAAAGTTAAGTTTTTTCAATTTTTGTGAGTCATTGTTGAACCAGTTGTAAACTATGAAACAAAATACAGTATAATTTTAGTTTCAGAACCAAAAGGTTAAGTGCAAAAAAAAATCATGTGCAAAACAGAATTGTAATATTGTGCAAGAAACTGAATGTATGTTCATGCAAGAAACTGTATGGTAACATATTGTTTTATAAAATTAATAACAGAAAAATCTGAACAGAGACTATGGCTCTACTAACATGTTTCTCCTTTATTTAGCACAAAAGGCAACTATATTTTAAACTGAAATTTGCTGAAGGCTTATAGGCTGTATCTTTGGTTAAAGAAATGGCTGTATAGGTTAAATTTATTTATGGATTTACAAAATTATTCTGTAACTGCAGATATATAATTATAGTTAAAATTTACAACATTACAAATTAATATAGCAACTCGGATGGTAAAAATAATTAAGAAATGGTTTAAATGGTTACCTGGCAATTGATGTCAAAGTGTTTAAACGTATTCACATGTTTAACTAACGAAACGAAACTAACGAAACTTGACGTCCGCTTTGCAATGTGAATAACCTTCCCGACATTACTGGGTTTTTTTTTTATTTATCGCACTTTGAAAGACTATTTTAGAATTAAAATTTACTAACTCACGTATCACTTCGCATTTTGCAAAAGTTCACGTTACCATGCGGTTTTCAAGTCCTTTATGTTGGTGGCTGAACGAAGGTCTATAAGTTCAAGGTTAATTCACAAAGGAATTACTAAGGAAAGTTGCATTACTTGTCTTTATCTACGCATGCGCTTACCAATGTTAACGATCAGCTGTTTCTGAGTTACGTCTTCTATCCGCTATGTGCCGCAGGCGTTCAGTGTACTGGGCAGTTAAACAGTTTGGTTTAATCAGAGAAGTCTTTCTGCTTCAAATAGTGGCACGCTATTTAAATAACGGCACAGCGTAATATCTGTTGACAAATGGGCTGTTTAATTGGTTGGAAACCTGTCCAATCGCAAAGGTTTACAGACATTGTATGAATAAATCCTGTAAAATAGTGACATCTGATTGGAAGGCACCATTAGAAAGATAAAATCTTGAAGAATATAATGGTAGCTTTATAATCTCGATATAAATACTTCAGTAGGGGGGGGCTTCAACGTTGAAGAAGTGGGAAATAACAGTACAATTGTATGCAGATTCGCCCGTGGAAATAGCTGTAGCACGATATGCATATATGTTAAAACGATGATTACGTATGTAAATATACGTTTTACAAAAAAGTTGTAAATTCAAAAATTAAAGTTTAATTCATTTCCTTTCCAATGGTGCCAGTTTTATTACGATTGGATGATTTTAAGTGGATTAAATTATCGATTATGCAAATTCTCGCTAAGGTTCGAGCGGGTTGCATTTGCGCCCGAGAGACTGCAGTCAAAACTGCAGTCTGCTACTTTGAGGATTAATCAAATTGTTTCAATAATTATAAGTCAAAAATATTTTACTGTATAAATTGGGGCCAAAGTTAGTAACCATATAAAATAAATATTGTGTTGATGCTGTCAGAAGGGGTGTGTCTACCCATAAATATTTTAATGTTAAAAGACAGTGGTGTCTTTGTTAGTAAAAGAGGGTAGGATGGCACAAGTAAAACAGACACTGGTTTGTTTGAATACAAGTTGACAAGATATGACTAGTTACACGGTCTTCCGCTTTTAATGTTTTGCAAATTCTATTACTATAGTATTTAAGTAAACAAACAACATGCGTATATCTTACGTGTCAACACAGTCAGTATAAATCTGTGTGGACGTATAGCATACATCATGGCGCAATGAATCGTTAAAGATATCAAAAGTTTTTTAAAATTTTACGATGCATAATTTTTAATATAACCGTAAAAAGTAGCTAAAACCTCCATCCATCCCTTTATTAGCGAATTTCCATAGGGAAAATGGAAAAAAAATATTACAGTGATTCTTACGGTGAGACCTAAGGTCGGGAATGGTCAATAACAACCGGAAGCATGTTTTTTGACCGGAAGTAAACCATTTTAAAAAATTTTCGTACTAGAATAAAACTTTTTTTCAGGTTTTATATAAAAAAAAAATAAATATAGGACATTGTTCTTCATAAATATAGGACATTATTCTTCACATTTTGTATTTTTACACAACCTTTTAGCCCGTCTGGTTTGCCAAAAATCAATCAAAACGTAAAATATTTTAAAAGTACCCAGTTTAAAGCCGCGTGTAGACCATTTGGGCAGCTTCTAATCTGAGGTCGAAGAGAGTTTTTCCGCTGCGAGCATTCTGTAATTCCAGTCGAGGTGCAAACGTTTTCCGCTGCGAACGGAATGAAGCAATGTGTAAGCCGGGACTTTTGGCTGAGGTGCAAATAAATTCCACTAATACGTTTTGTACACAAAGGCAGCTATTCATCGACTTCGTGAGTAGAAAAATTCCTAAAATATTTGGTTGAAACCTTATAACGTATAAACTTAATTTTTGAAATTCGCTCATTTCACCTCAGCGGTTCAGTTGCGTGATAAAATTATTTTTTACTTAATTCATTTTCCATTAAATCGTTTTTCAAAAGAACAGAAATTGTCTGTAAATGTAATATTTGGGAGTCAATATTATCGATATTGATAATAGATAATATTGATAAATAATAGATCGAGAGGGCCCGAGGGTTATTATTTTTAAAAATAACAAAAAATAAATTCAAATTTTAAACTATAACATTTGTAGTATTTTGTACGACCATGTCATATTTTTGAAAATAAAATAAAAAATAGAAATTTTGCTTATATTAAAGTTTATTGTTTGCAACCGAAGATTTTGTTTATTTTTATTTTTGAGAAATAAGGAAGTAAAGAAGCATTTTGATGAACTTTGTCAAGACAAAAGGTTGACAGACAGCGAAAAATATTTCAAATTATCTGTTTTTTATGCAACTCTGAACACAATGATTTCCCACTTAACAATTAGTATCGAAGCTATGACAGAAATCAGTAGCATTTTCTCAGTTATTTCCCCAACATTTTTATTGAAGGCAATCTATGTTGAATTGTCTAAGAAAGTGAAAGGCCTGGCCAACGAGAATATGAAAAGGATTTGAGTGATGACCTTAGTTTTCAAATCAACTCTTTTAGAATGGCACTGAAATCAGATATTGAAAAACAGACATCAATACGACAATTAGTAGATCTCCTCTTTTTGTAAAGCTACTCGATCGCTTCCCGGACTTGTGCACTGCTATACTTCTCTTCTTGATTTTGCAAGATATCATTGCTTATGAAAGGGTTAGTGTAATTTACTTACAAAGAGAAATATAGTATAGCACTGTAACAAATCGAGTGAGTTGACAAGTGTGTATCTGTTTTATTACCTTAGAAATGTTTTATAAAGATACATTTATGTTTTAATAGTGGAGTCAAGGTTGTACAGTAAGGTTGTCATTTTGTATTCATAACAAGCCTCAAGCCATCCTAACTTACAAAAGCGTTCATTCTTTCAAGTAGAATCCTTTGTACTTTGTACCGTAGCGTAAATACTTTATGTGTTCACTTTGTTACATAGCTCAGGTCTGGACAACTTAATTTATTTACAATGCAATATCTAATGCTTCTTTAACCTATGGAGAGTCTTTTCCATCTATACATGTCACATTACTGTAGACTTTATATTCATTTCGTGATCCCCGCTTGCATTTTTATAAACTTTTCTTAGAAAACCAATACTGAAGTAGGTCATTGCATATATTTATCTACATGAATAATGTAGTATTCTAGACGTAAAACTGTAGGGCTCCAGTTAATATTTTCCGTTTGTTTGGAATTAAATTAAATTCATAAAAGTCAACAATCTCGTACTAGATTGTATTTTTGGAGCACAACCGTGTACCAAGAATCTGGCAATTTAACCGCAAAAACCGCTGGTGGACCTGAACACGGTTCTACTACTACTACATCCCAGACTGATACAGAAAAGAACATTCACATGGAAAATCTCGATCGTTAGTGGGCTAAATCGGACCAAGAGGATAGAAATGAGGAGGGTGTTATTGAAAAACTTAAAAATATGGCATCCGTTTAGAGTAATCATATCTTCTAAGAGTAGTTTCATCCAAATTGTTTGAAAGGTTTTTTGCAATAATACTAACAATTAGCTCGAGGGTTCGAAAAAGAATAGAGGTAGAAAAGCAACAAAAAGCGTAGCTCCCTTCTATGTGCTGCTATGTGCTAATTTTATTTTATTAATAAAATTTTTAATAAATTCTATCTAAAGTGTTTGTACGAAACAACCAACCCTGATAGGTCGCAGATCAAAAATACATTTCTCCCTCGGTAAAAACACAGTATCGAGCACTTCTAAAATTTATGTAAGTCTTCTAAATATTACCTTTTGTCCGAAAAATTTTTCATATCTACAACACTTAGCTTATGGGTTAGAAAAATAGGGGTGAAAACTTAAAAAATGCATATTTTCCTTGGTTGGAAAGTATCAAATCCATCGAACGAAATTGTAAACATTCTAAATATCATCTAAAACCTTTTGTTTGATAACCGCAACCTTCAGCTCAAAGGAAAATACATTTGTTCATTGCTTACCTTATGTTAACTTTGAAGAAAACGGAAATTTCAAACTCCACCTACACCTGCCGAGCTACAAGGAATTAAAACAAAAAATTATATTGCACATACACCTATTGTAGAGCCACGGTTATCCGGGGTAATGTGGACTGAGGGTACCTTGGATAAGCAAAAACTTGGATAACATTGACTCTGTCAAACATCGAGAGGGAAACGTACGGTAAACTGGTGAAACCAATGAAAACGTGGTCAAAGATGTGAAAAAAGACATCTACTGTATTATCAAATAAAAAACTAAAGTCCAAATGAAAATAAAATGCAAATACAAAATGATAAAAGACATACATAGGCTACAGTACATGTTCCAGTAAACAAATATTTTTTTAAGACGCCCTTAAGTGTTTTCTGTTTAACAGAACTCGCTCGCTTCAAAACTAAAACTGTATGCAGTATGACACACGCGACGTTTTAAGAGCGAGGGTTTACTTGATACCGAATCAAACTATTGTATTCTCAAAAACTAAAGGAGATGAGTGAGAGGGAGAGGGGGGGTAAACTGGATAGGGTAAAATTTAGACACAATAGAAGGTCGGATCAAGATAAAGAATGATGACACCACCATCGCGTAAACAATAATCACAGACGTCTGTCTGTTCTTACTTCATTACTAAGTAAATCCGACTAACTGATTAATATTATTTTTTATTCAAGTCATTTGTTTGATAGTTTATTTAGTTCATTACTTATAAATAAATAAATTATGTTATTTATTTAGAAAATCTATTATTCTCTTGAATAAACCGGTGAAAATACCTTAAAACGTAAAAAATCCCAATCCTATTGACGATTAACAAAGCATTGGAATTACTGTATTGTAAAGTATTTAAAAATGATTAAAAACTGTGCGTTTTATTTACCGGAACCATTTTTGACAAGACATTATGCGACTAATAGTACAGTACAGCAGATTTTCCGCTATATACGGATTTCACTTTGCACGGTTACTTTAACGCATGCGTCTACCGCAAACCAAACTTTTTTTATTTGATTTGTACTACCTCGGTTAACCCGGAATTCAGTTAGTCGGGGAACGGATAACCACGGCTCTACTGTATGTACTTCATATTTACGATGTACTGTTTTGTGTTTTAGTACGAGAAGGGGAAGCCTCTGGTGAACTTGGTCGACAACATGGTCAAGTTAGGATCTTTATACAGAGCTGGAGCCCCAATCCAAGGTTCAGGGATGCCTTTATTTAGAGAAAGGTTGGAGTTTAATCACAAAGTACAAGAGCAACGGCTGTTGGCAGAAGAGAGAAAGGATTGGGATAGGTTGAGTCCTGATCATACACAATTGCAGGTTCGTTTATTGTCATTGTGACCCCATACTATTTTAAATTAAGTAGAGATTACACTTCAGTTACTCCAAACTTAACAATATGCAAAAATACATGTAGCATTGCCCGAATAAAAACTATATACGTTTCATAAAATAAAACTTATGGAATAAAACTTATAAACAAAAAATAGTGAGAAAAAAAGAAAAGGTAAACAGTAAAAGAATGAAAAATATCATGTAATTTGTTTTTAATCTTAAATCGTTGAGCATATTGATCTTAATGTTTAAACTTCCTTCAATGTTGCATTGTAGAATTTGCTCTTCCTTTAGGAAAACCCCAAGTTGAATAGAAAATCTTTGTGAGGTTAAACTTTAATGGCTTTTAATTAAGTAAACTAAGAATAATTCAATCACGCAGCTAAACCGCTGAAGTGAGTTGAGCGAATTTCCAAGATTAAGTTTGTATGTTTCAACCTATTTGGGAAATTGGTCTACTCACGAAAGCGATGAATAGCCACCTGCGTGTAATAAATATATTAGTACAATTCGTTTGCACCTCAGCCTCCATCCCCGGCTGAATCACTCTGCTATTTTGCACCTACCCTGGCAGCCTGGGATTATAGACTGCTTTACCTTGCTCGCTTAATTTGTCGGCCTCGAAGCTGTCCCATGGTAAAATCCCCACGTGGGTTGAATTGGACACTTTTATGGAATTTAACGTTTTGATCGATTTTGGAGAAGCCAGACGGGCTACAAGGTCATGTAAAAAAATGCTCTCCTATATTTATTTTTTTAGATAAAACCCCAAAAACTTTTCATTCTAGTGCGAAAAATCTCAAAAAGTTTTACTTCCAGTCAAAAAACCAGTTGAAAATATGTTTTTCTTTCATGCCTTGCTGCCACTATAGTCCCGGCAGTTTTATTGTGTTATATAGCTCCCGGATTGATTTATAAATAACAATATAAATTAGGTATAAATTTACCTGTTCAACGTCTATCAATCCTTGTTATTTATTTCTTTTTTTCTTTTTTTTGATGACTGCTGTTTCGGTTTTACACCATCATCCGGTTACATAAATACTACGCACATATAAATTGAATTAATACACTATATCACTCAATGTTGAGGTCGCCATAAAATACACTTAACACAAACAAGTATACGAAACACACAACGAACAAACAATTATTAAAGAATGTCAACATGTTGCCCGGGCTGAGGTAAGATGGTTACTGAAGCGATGCGATGTTCTGTACAGTAATCGTTGCAGCTGTCGAATGTATTGCTTTTCCTATAATGTTACATTAATTAGGGTGTCATATAAAATGTTTGATTGAAAGGATGTTTTATCATTTAACAAGTTCTGTTTATCAGTTTTTAAGGCTCTGTAAATCACAAATTCTTCCCAAGAATCCATGTATTGGCATTTTTTACAAATATGTAATATGAGTATTAAAGTTACTCTAACTGTAAAGTTTATCAATTATGTGTTCTGCAAAGTTAGACTTTGGGAGTACATACATACAACAGGAAAAGCAATACATTCGACAGCCGCAACGATTACTGCACAGAATATCGCATCGCTTCAGTAACCATCTTACCTCAGCCCGGGCAACATGTGGACATTTTCTAATAATTGTTTGTTCGTTGTGAGTTTCGTATATTCGTTTGTGTTGAGTGTATTTTATGACAACCTCAACATAAATGACATGGTGTTTTAATTTAATTTATATGTGCGTAGTATTTATGTGACTGGATGATGGTGTAAAACCGAAACTGCAGTCGTCACAATAAGAAATAAATAACAAGGATTGATAGACGTTGAACAGGTAAATTTATACCTAATTTATATCGTTATTAATACTGTGTTTGGGAGGCGCAAATTTGTTTTCACTGTGTCCACCAACTATGCATAATGTACTCCTGTCATGGTTATTGTTATATATTAGATGGTTAGTTCGGTGTATTGAATGTATGACGTGATGTTATTGATATTTCAGGCTAAGGTTGAACAACTCTACCGTTTGGATAGAATTTTACAAGAGGAATCAGGGACTTTACAGAGTTTGCAGCAAGATAAGGTAGGCTATACATTTTTAATTTATAATAAAAATAGGGGCTCGCACATTTCAAACTAAATCATTTTAAGTAGCCTATATTGTTGGTAGAATGTTGTCTTTATATTTAAATATGAATAATTTACCATTGCTCACACAATAAAAAATTGCACACGATTTAAATTAATAAGTTGTAAATAGGCTTTTAGGAAATGTATATTTAACAAAAGTATGCATGTGTTTTATGGGTACAATGTTTAGCAAAATTCGGATATTTTATAAAGTATTTTGTGTTACAGAACCATCCTAAGCAAAACTAATTCCCTTTTTAACATTGTATAATCGACCTACACTCTTAAAGATTCCTTCATTGAATTAAATTACTGCTTTTTAGGTTTAAATAAAAATAAGATTAAGTTTCCAACTCTGTTATTATTTGGTCAAACTTGTTGTTATGGTATTTTTTTTTATAATCAGCTGTTTATTCATAAATAAATTATTCATGTCTCTAATTAGCCTAACATAAATCTCGTTGAAACAATTTGTAATGTGTTTTTTAACAAAACAAAAATATTGCTGGATCGTCTGTAGATAAAGACCTTTCATTTAAAAAAGAATCATCGATATCGTTTGAGTATAAACCACTGATGGATTGTCTAAAGAATTTTGACCTATATCAAATACGTGGAAGGGACAGTCAATTTAAGAGCTTGTTACTCAGGAAGAGTGTAGAGAATTGTCTTTTAAATACTTGATGAAGTACCTAACATAAGTATTTACAGTTTACGACAAACACCAATAATTTTGACCCAGTAGTAAAGGCGTGGCAACTGTACAAAGTTCAGCTAATTATTTTAAATGTATAGATTTACCATGTCACTATTGTTGTATTTACTCACACTTTTTGAACTATATTTATCATTAATAATTCTATTTACAGGAAATGCTAGAGCGTGCCATCGGTGGCTTACGCCATAAGCTTCAAGGCATCCATGGTAATCCAGCCGAAGCAGAAAGATACAGACGTCAACAACGTCTACTAGAGAGAGAATTGAGTAGAGTCAGATCTATTCTTGCGCATAATTCAAAAGTAAGTGCTTTTGTAAAGTTCATTAAGTTATTATCTCAATATAAAATGCCCGGTTCGTTTGTGCACTTAGCACTCTACAGGAAGTTTAAAACTTTCTACCATCATACAATTGTGAAATAGTTGAACTGGAATAGAAAGGCATAAATGTTAAACTTTAAGTGCAGATAGGAATAAAAATATACTGTTTGATTCAATTGAGCGGAAAATTCTGTTTATATTTGTTTACATTCTTTTTTTACCTACAATCTCTAGGACATTATAAAGAGGAAAAGTTTGTTTATTACAATTAAAACTCAACAACTACCTGTCTTCTTTTGATGAAACTTGCAACATTATTCGGTTTACATGTGCAATGTTTCTAAATGCTTTTTTAAAAATGTTCTGATCAGTGATTCAAAAAATGAAACCGTTTTGTTCAATAACAGCTGTTTATGCATTTTATGCAGTTGCTTATTAGCATCAGCAATTTTATGCCTTACACAGGTAAAATAATTAACCCTCCCTGTGGCTGACTGCCCAAAGTGACGTTCTCTCAGGCGCAAGATGCAACCATTTCGAACCTATACGAGAATTTGCATATTCCGTTATTTGATACACTTAAAATCATCCAATTGTAATAAAACCGGCACCGTTGGAAAGGAAATCAATTAAACTTTAATTTTTGTATTTAAAACATTTTTGTAAAACGTATATTTACATACGTAATCATCGTTTTAAAATATGCAGATCACAGCTGTTTGAACGCTTGAATTTGCATACAATTGTACTGTTATTTCCCACTTCTTCAACGGGCAAGCCCACTCACAGAAGTATTTCTATCAAGATTATAAATCTACCATTGGATTCGTCAAGATTTTATCTTTTTAATAGTGCCTTCCAATCAGATGTCACTATTTTACACGATTTATGATGAAGATTTCTGTAAACCCTTGCGATTGGACAGTTTCAACCAATGAAACAGGCTCATTTGTCAACCGAGATAACGCCTACAATATCATATATGTTATGACAGATTTCTTTTCACCATTTTGTAGAGAATAGTTTTAACTTTCTAACGGTGGGAAGTAAACTAGAAATAACCAGTTTTTTGTTTGTCTAGACAGCAGCGGAAAGTACATAATTAGGTCAGTCTGGTGAGATCGTCTAGCGCGTGGGTTCCCACGTTATTCATATGACCCTTCCTGCGACTGGCGACTTTTCCTTAAAGCATTGATGTCATTTTGTTATTCAAATAAAGATAACTCAAACACTTTTGTGAACTAAGGAAAGACAAGTATACCGTTCTTTTCTTTGATTTATCCTCTACACTTTGTTATAATAATATTTCATTTTTGGGCAAAGCATATATTAGTAAATTACGTTTCAAACTAGGCCTAGTTTTGTTAGCAGTCGTGTATTTGGAACATAAAAACTTGTTTTTTCAAAATAATAAATTTGAAATTGATAAATGTTTTTATACAGTTCTATTTAGAACTAAATTACAAAACTTTTTTACGCTTATGAAACAATTACAAAAAATGTTTACTACTTTTTATGTAGGCCTAAAGTCGAACTTTTTCCTTTCGTTACTGAACATTTTTTGTTTCTTGAGCAATTTTACATCAATAAATTTTTAATTGCATATATGAATTCTTTGAACCTTTCTCTACAAAAAAGGTACAGAACACTTTTGAATTGGGATAGAATTACTATTTTTGGCGAATTTTTTAAAATATGCTTGTAAAACACTAAAAACCGGCTCGTCAATTTGAGCTATAACCAGGGCAGGTCTAGGGTTAAAAAGACAAATGAAGAAATAACTGCATTGAAAAGATCTTCAAACAAATACTTTAGAGTATATTTTCTATCACGCTTTTTTAGAATGATAGATATAAACATCTGTTTATGCATTTTTCATTACTACACTGTTACAGATGCATTATAATAATATGCAACAGAAATGTTGGTAATGAAAAGACGTAGAAAGCTCAGGGCTAGGCGCCTTTGCTGATTTAGCTATATTTCTTTTAGCGTGTGAAGTAGGGTCTCCAAGTATTATGGAAAGGACCTCAAAGGAAATCTTAATTTTCATGAATGAAGCACGGCACCACTGCTAATTAATTATTTTATATCATTTTTATATTATATGCAAAGGTAATGAGATAAATATTGTAACAAGCTTTTAAATCGAGCAATACTTCCCCTTAATCATATAATGTTATACGTTTGGTGTAATTATTATAAAATAGTTTTCCTTTGATTTTAGAAACTAGAAGAGACGGTCGCAGAGAACGCTCGCTTAGAACAAGAGTTGGTTGTTCTTCGTCAGAAGCTACAATGGTCTCGACGAGTCCCTGATTCCGGTTCCGGTCCGACAACGGCGGCTCTGGAAGCCGAACTAAGGAGAGTGCAAACTTTGGTAGGAGACTTGCAACGACAGAGGCAAGAGTTGAGCCTACAAGTACGTCAGTTGACGGAGAAAAGTCATTCCTTGAGCGAACAGATTAGACCAGGACCTACTGGAGTCGCTGGTTAGTAGAAATACTTTTTTTTTAATTGGTAGGGTAAAGAAAAAATTGGTGAAGGGCAGAGATTAAAATAGCCTGAAATTATAACTTTGGAAGTAACTTTCTAAAAGTATTCCTCCTCGTGTAGTAACACATGGTCGTAGCGATTCATTATTGATGTAATATCATCATTGAAATATCAAAGTACACAAGTACAAAGCTCCCTACCTAAGAAAATTTAGCATTATTTTTTTTAAATGTCAGAAAACTTGTATTTGTTAATTGAAAGATTGCAGTTAAATTGAAAGCCAGTAATCAGATTAGAACCTACACAACCTGTGTTAGAGAGTCCAACTGTAGAAGACTAGACTAGCCCCTTATCCTCTTGGCCACTCTGCTTCCCTTCAGAAGTTTAAGGGTATAGAAGATGAACTATGTTTTGGTGACATTCCTACACTAACTGAGAATTATATTCATGTAAATTACTGCTCTTATTGTAGCCTATCTATCCGACTGATGATAAAAATTAATGTAAATAAAATCAATCTAGTATTTAAACAAGTTTGCTAAAACTTTGTACAGTAGCCATGCCTTTTCTATTGGGCAAATAATAATGGTGCTTCACATAGACTGTTGGTATTTATACTTCATCAAGCATTCAAGAGCCAATTGCCTGATTACACCTCTGAGTAAAAAAGGCTGAAATTGTTCCCTTCCATGCTTTTTGGTTTAAGCTAAAATTAAGAAATGTTTAAGGTCAGCTGTAATTATATTCATGATTTTTTTAATGAAAGGTCTTTATTCAAAGATTATTCATCAAAATATTTTCAAATAATTATTTTTTGTTAAAAAGACATAACAATTTTTTATTTTCCATGCAATTAACATTAGGGGCAAGAACACAGGTTGTATTGATGAATAGTCAGCTGATGATAAAGCAGAAAGGCCATTCTTTGCATATTAACGAAACAGCTGTTTCTAAATATCAAGGAATCGATTGTATGTGATTTTAATTGATACAATGATTGCATTCGGACGCACTGGTTAGATCCACCGGTAAGTTGATGATGTCAGCTTGGTGGATTCTACCAACAACTGTGCGGCCGAATGCATTGGTAGAAAGTAGCGTTAACTGAACTGTCAAATTTGTAAGGTACATATTACACTATCAAATAAACGTCAAATTTCTTTGATCAAAGATTTTACATGAAAGAAATTTGACGATTCTTTGACCTGTGTAAACTTTGACAAAGATTTTTAAAAAAAGAATAAGAATAAAGTACTAAAATATTATAGGACAGATTTTTTAGGTAATCTCCTAACCTCAAAATAATATACGTTTTTTCTGATTTCTTATATATTATTTCTGTTCCTTTCCTTTTATATTTAAAATACGATGGCAAAATTGACATGGAGTGTTGAAGCTATGAAAACTTTAATTTTTCATTATGAAAAAGAATATCGTTAGTGGGACATTCACACGAATGCCTATAAAAACCGTGATGTAAGGCAAAAACCTTTAGAACAAATTACAAATAATGTTTTGCAGTCTGTAATATTGGGGTTGGCAGTAAAGCCTAAGTTAATGTTTTTTGTAAACATTAACGAGACTTTCATTATGTTTACTTTATTGTAAAAGTATATTTACAAGTTTTTTAAGATTAGTTTTTGAAATCTTAAAACGTGTTATTATATGAATTACGATCTTTTAACTGTAATTTAGTAATAATAGTTAATCAATAATAAGAGTATTAGAATAAACCGAAACATAACCCCAAAATACATCCAATTAATATCCAAGTTGATCAAAGAAATTGGACAGGTGTAATATGTATTCTTTGACAAATCTTTGTCAAAGATTTCATCAAAGATCTTTGATAAAAATTTGACCAAATATTTGACGAATAACTTTGATAGATGCCCTTAAGTTATGGTTTTTGCCGTCATGATTTCTACCATTGTGGTAGATGATGTATCGCTAATTTATTGTGGCGGAAAAAAATGGCATCCGATAGGGGAAGTGGCGTCATCTATGACGATAGGAGAAGTTCGGTTAGTGGCATTCGGCCGCTCTGATACCTACCTGTAGCTACTGGTTGAGTGCGGCCGATTGCACCCAATAAAACTAGTGACACAATGACAAAATGGAAAGAAAGGTAGAATTTTGTAACTTATTCCATACTTTGAAATCACTGATTTTTTGTTAGATTTGAACCATAAATTTTTAATTTTAGACATTTTATATTAGGTACATACATACCATCTTAACATTGAGGTTAGGCCTACAATTTTATTAAAAAACTATTATAAAGTTGGTAGGTTTGATAATGAAATACATACTAAGGCAGGGCTGTACTAAATCAATTTTGTTATATAATTTAAGGGGATTCACCACTGAAAATAGTGAAAAATCATGAAATTTTCAAAAACAAATTTTTTGTCTTATTTTGTCATTTGGAACCTACTGAACAAGAATATAGTAGCCTAAGACCTATATCTTAACCCTAAGTCTGAAAAAATAACATTTTTTGCATACGCGTCAATGGCTACCTATGGCTTCGTCAATGCATACCTAGAGCTAACAGAAATGCAAAAATAATAATTAAAAAAATACCTAAAAGGTTCTAACCTAACCTATTTAGTCACAGTATGTTTACCTGTATTTAACATTTAACAGTAGAATGTAAAACAATGTCGTTGTCTGCAAAAATATTAGGTTAGAGTCGAATAGTAAAGTTACGCCCTTGAAATATTAGTGTTAAACATATGTTTACTTTCAAACACAGTTTTCCGAAAGTTTGAATTTCGACAAATTGTCAGACAAAAATCGATATATCTTGAAAACCAATTGAGACACAGAGTTCATATTTTCACCACATATTCAGTAGACCTTTTACTAAATATTTAGGTAGAATTAGATTTTTAAGTGAATATGTTGCTTAGAAACATAATTTTATATATTATGCATGTTTTTTTGAAAAACAATTTTAAGTTTACTCTATGATTTTTTGAAAACCACTAATGCTACCATGATAAATCTACCTAAATATTTAGATTAGATAATTATCTTCAAAATAAGACCATGAGCAGTGCAATATGTTGGATAGATTCCTAGATATATCACTTTGAAATATGGTCTGAAAAACGTGAAAAAAACAGTTTTTATTCACTGTAGACTGTATGTGACAACTTTTTGGCCATTTCATATTTTTGTATTTTTTGCTACTAGTCTACTCACTAGAAAAAAAATAGTTAAGCCATTTTTATTGTGTATTTCAAAAAAAGTATTTTTTTAGTGGTGAATCACCTTAACCTTGCAACTGTCCATGTTAATTTTTTTCAACAAAGTTCCGTTTTTTGTGTTTTGCAAGCATGTTTTCAAAAATTCGCCAAAAATAGTAAATGAACCCCAATCCAAAAGTGTTCCATAGCTCTTTTTTAGATAAAGGTTCAAAGAATTCATATATGCCAGTAAAAAAATTATTCATGTAAAATTGTAAAAGTTATTAGCTCATGAAACAAAAAATGTTCAGTAACCGAAGAAAAAGTTTAAACTTTAGGCGTACATAACAAGTAGTAAACATTTTTTGTAATTTTTTCGTAAGTTTAAAAAAGTTTCGTAATTTAGTTCTAAATATAACTGTATAAAAACATTTATCTATTTCAAATTTCTTATTTTGAAAACACCAGTTTTTATGTTCCAAATACACGATTGTTAACAAAACTGGGCCTAGTTGTAACGTAATTTACTCATATATGCTTTGCCCAAAAATGAAATATTATTATAACAAAGTTTAGAGAATAAATCAAAGAATTGAACTGTATACTTGTATATTACCATATCATAAAATTGTTTTACTTAAAATCAATTGAATTACAAAAGTGAGATGAAACAAATGAAATCTCGTGCGGACAAAGGAAATTCAAAATATAACCGTTGAAGACAATGGAAACAGCTTTGTTTTGCAATCTCAAGCGGTAGTATGAATTCTGCGCAAATATGAAATTTCAACTGCTGTTTGAATAACACCTAACCAGTCAATTTTAGTTTGCTTTATACCAAACGAAAGATTGAACTTTGGTCTATAAATAGATATAAAAAAGTCTATTGAAATAATTCGAATTATAAGAGATATCTCGTACGCAAAATGTGCTGTTTTATTGGTTGAAATCTGACCAATTGCAAGGGTCTACAAAACGCGCCACAACTTTTGAACTATTTTTCCGATTTTTGATTGCATGGAAGTTTCAGATAGGTAACAGTGTGATGAATCCTTCAGTATACAGATATAACTCAGAAAAATACCGAGCGGGCTGTATTGAGACACATAGAAACTGGAATTAAAGGTAGTTTCGGCGCATTAAAATTCGCGCGACATTGGCTTTTAGAAAACTCAAAAACTGCAACGATGATTACGTATGTAAATATACGTTTTAGAAAAAACTTGTAAATACAAAAGTTGAAGCATAGATCATTTACTTTCCAACGGTTTCTGAATTATTGCGATTGGATGATTTTTAGTGGGTGAAATATTCAATACAAGTTGAGATGTCACGCACGGCGAGGTTCAGTGTTTTATGCGTGGAAAACTGCACAATTGTGCAGTTTAACAGTTCCAGGGTTAAAGACTAGTATACGGGTTTATGCAGTAAAATTACTTTAATTTGTACTGGCTATTATGTTATAAATATTCCAATAACTATAACTCAAATACATAAAACAAACACTGGATTAAATCAATTAATAATTATAACTGTGGGTACGGAATGAGCATTGGAACTGGTGTGCAAAGTACGCTGGGGTATCCCCTAATTAAAGGTAAATAAAATTTTATTGAAAGAACAAAAAAATCTGAAGGATTGCAAATGATGATTTAAAATAAAGGTAAAATCGTTTGCTAGTTTGTAACTTGAAAAAATAAACGGTACCAGGAACTGGCACATACTTTCTCACAAACATATTTAAATTATTAAACAGATTCACTGTGACTTGTAGGGTGGGGTAGGAGAGGTTATTTTGTATTAAAGTTGTTTTCCCATAAAAATCCATAAAATAACGGAAAAAACAACTTTTCACAAAAACGGCTCGAACGATTTTGATTAAAATTTTACAGTTTATAGTACTTTAGGTCCCTAATAAATTGTAAAATTTTAATCAAAATCGTTAAAGGCGTTTTTGAGAAAAGTTGATTTTTCCGTTATTTTATGGGTTTTTATGGGAAAATTACCCTTAAAAATAAAAAATTCACAAAAATGAAAAAAAGCCTGGAGATACCGTGGGTTAGTACCTCCATACCAAATTTCATCAAAATCGGATGACTAGTTTAGGCTCTAGGTCTGATAACATCCACACAGACACACAGACACACATACAGACACACACACAGACATCACTCCGAAAACCACTTTTTTAGGTTCAGGGGGACCCAAAACGGATATTTCCACCAAAAACTCAAACTCGAAAATTTTGACGAATACAATACTTTCTCCATATACTATGGTATAGGGGGAGAAAGTAAAAAACGTTTCAGGATCTGTGTTTATGAATAAACTTTGTCATTATTTTTACGATATGTACACGACTGTGAAGTATGTCAGATCCTGTGTATACGTTGTCCTACCAATAACTATTCTGTTCCGTTATATGAGTACCTGTAGAACAAACCAAACAAGCCATGCTAAACCTGGGGACAACTGTTGTAGGTGCCGGCCCCATCCCTGGCAAGAAGAGTATCTCTAGCAGTTGGCTGGAGACAGATTTAGACACACAACTAACTCAAGATGTAGGTTTGGATTCCCCCGCTAAGAGTCCACCTCAGATGGATCCTGCTAGAAGTCAAAGTCCTTCATCTCCCCTTTATGTAAATACCGAAGAATCAAAGGCTATGGGTGAGTTTCTGTGTAAAACAATTAGACTAATTATCAATTAGTTAAAGAGCCTAGTTAAAAACAGTTGGTTAACATTGCTTCGCACAAGGTCATTTCGTAACTTAATCAAACCCAAAGATGACTCTGTGCCGCCAACTTTATTTTTTATTTTTTATCATGTTTTGTTATAATTTTATGATGCTTGGATAAAATTGCATTAATTCCGCCAACATCTTCATCACTTTGCTCATAATGTTTTGCTTGTTCAACATTTTTGCCCAGATCGCCATTATCAATATCACTTTTAGTGGGACTCTTATTCATCAATTACTTGACATGATGTGGCTTCAGTTTCACTTTTCTTCATCACTTGATTGCTTTAAAATTTCAACAATTCATATATAGTCTTTATCGAGACACATATTTAAATAACTGACCATAAAATACAAAAATTTAACAGCAATAACAACACTAATTTTAGTAACACACGCAAAGGCGGCGCTATGCCGAATCTACTATAATAACAAAATCAACAATAAAACCGTAACTGTCGAATCTTATCTTATTAAACGAGCAATTCTTGTATATTTGTATATTTATAAATTTATTTCGGGGATCTCACTAACGGCTCTAACGATTTTGATGAAAATTTGCATATAGTGGTTTTTTGACATCAGTAATCGAATGTGCTAAGTCTTATATCTGCAAAAATGCGCATAAAATTTAAACTCTGAACTTCTTTTTATACACCACCTTTCAGATTATACCATCTTTAAAGTCACTAAGTATTCGAATATATACATTATAGGTACAATCTAGATGTTAAAAATACTGAGCAATGCTCGGTCACCCAGGTACAAACGAGCCAAAGATTAGCGAGAGCCTTTAGCGAGTTTTCCAATTGCGAGCGAAGCGTCCAGGGGCAGAGCCCCTAGTATACAGTTAAACTGGGGAGGGGCGATAGGAGAATTCCTAGAAAAACATCGACCTTGGGTAAACAGTTCTGCCAAAAGAGCAAAAAATATAGTCAAGCGGCATTGCGTGTTATTGGGTGTTAATAGTGCAAAAATCTACATACGCGATTTTAATTTTGTATAGGGGTTTATTAGTTATTTACACTTCGCTTGTAAAAATTTTTTAAATTTATTCCAAATTTAATTTTTCAAATTTAGTTCTTGAAGCCAACCATGAATTAGGTAGGTTACCTAATTAAAAGAACACCTAAATTATATTTTTTGTGGAAAATTTAAAAATACAGTAATTTTAACCTCAAAAATTTTAGTAAGAAATTCTTAAAATTTAAAGCAAACTGAAAAATGGTTTCAATAGACATTGTGGAATACAAGGAAATGAAGATGCAGATGGCTGCTGACATGGGCCTAGAGTTGTTGTAGAGTGCTCTGTTTACAAGATATTTATGAAAACTTGTTTTCGAAGATAACAGATGAATCATAACTTTCAACTGTTTTGAATTTTTATCTACACTCACTTTAAATGTATTTTGCCAAAAAATATAATCAATTCATTTTTGTTTGACAGACGTCAGCAGCACGTACGAGAGTAGCATATCCCAGGATGAGCAACAAGAACTGTTATCCGCCCCTCCTACAGTCCAACAACCTCAGTACTGTAGGCCTATGGATATCAGTGAAGCAGACGATAGGATTAAACGGTTCTACGGTTAGTTTAAATTAAATGTTTGTTTTCTTTCTTATTACATGGAGTTTTCGTTCAAACGCCGAGGTGGGCACCCGTTGAGTGTTTGTGTAATGTGTATGTTTTTAGTGTTTCAATGTTCGACAACCACTACTGAGCGAGGATTCTGTTGATGGGACATAAGTTCTGAAATGCATAGAATGGAAAGAACAAATAAATCACAGACGGATTAAATACATAATAACTTATCTAAATATTATTACTCCAGAATTATCTTTTTCACAAACATATTGCTGTAACCTTAAAATATCTGTAAAGTAATATCGAAAGACAAATATTTATTTTGATGTATTCTTTTTATTTAAAAGGTTAAATTTAAACTAGTTTTATAACTGAGAGAATTATTTCACAATTAGAAGTGGCCATCGATTTTAATAGTAAACAAATTTAAACATCAACTTAAAAAATCTGTCAAGTTGAATTTGCCGAGGCTTCCATTCCTTTATAAGAGCACCAATTAAAAATAATTTCCCCGATCACATAACTAATTTTGTTTGTTATACAATTTAGTTGTTTGTTATATAAAATTTTCTGTTTTCTCTTATACATTTAGGTATCACCATTGTATTTGGATAACCTAATAGAACTCCGATCCAATGCAATATTTGAATCCATTGGAAATTCAACGATAGTGGCGCTATCTATTGACGGAAGCGTCATTGGGGAAATGATGGAAGCGGCGTGAAGCAACATTGCTACCAATGATTTGTCCCTAGCGCTACCTCACGTCGCGATCATGTACTATTTTCCCGACAACCTTTTTTTCAGCACACAGCCCGCGTATGCATGCATAATCTATACCAACCCAACCCCAAGATTTTTTTATAAGATTACTTTTTGGCTCATACTTTAGACTGTTTCAGTTCTGTTCCTCAAATTTGATTGTTAACATCAAAGCATTTGATGTTATTTTACTTGTAATTTTATGTACACCTGGAATGTTTTGCCCATTTCATTGTAAAATTTTTAACAACAATAACGCACTTACTGAATTACTGAATGCGAGTTTGATTTCTTGAAAATCTAAATACATTGTAAAAGATAAATCAAAATTCACTTTTTACTCTCAGATTTGGTATGGGCAATCAAATTATTTTCCAATACCAAAATTGATCTTGACGGTTTTTTAAATAATCGAGATAATGAACTAGGAAACACAAACAATCAGGCGGAAAGAGGTTATTTTATTTTTCCTGTAGTCTTTATCTACTATAATAATTACCTAATTTGTCAGGCTTTTTTTTGTGAGCATTTTAGATGAGTTCGTTTTAATGCATTATGTAGCCTCCTAACTCTTGCATTCAAGTTCTATAATTAAACAAAATATCTTGTCAATAGCTTAAAAACTGGCAAAGTTAATCAAAGATGACACACGGGCGGTAAAGACTCACCATTTTACATTTTTTTACTGAGCCTAAAATTATTCAATTTTTCTATTTACAGTTTTTCTTTACTGATAATAGATTTCTAATGTTTTATGTAACTCAACACAGTTGACTAAATATGTTTTTAATTTAATAAAGTTCACAAATAATTCAACAGTATTCATTCTAATTTCTAAGTTTGCTGTGGGTATAAAAACAAAATTTCAGTAACTTTCGGGATTAAATTAAATCTGTTCTTAAAACAGGAATTAATTGCGTTAAAGGTAAAATTCATTCAAGTTGTGACGGGCTGTTTGTTAATTCCAGGAATAATACCTCGTGACAAACCTCAGGAAATCAAAACTGTTAGAATTGTGAAGCGAGAATCAGAGAGAAGACAGAGAGACCGAGACAGAAGTGGTAACATTGGAATACCACTCACAAACACTACCAGTGCCAAACGTGTTACCATTATAGAAGAAAGTTTTAACGGGGACTCAGATGTAAGTATACTCTTTACTTTACACTTGTGAGCATTAGAAAAGTGAGGAGTTTAAAATTTGTGTTAATATATATTTTGAGAATTTTAGTACCAAAATATTTTATTATTAGATGTCTTATACAGCATTGTCCATGTTAAAAAAAGAAACTTCTAAACCTTGTCGGAGAATCATTAATTTGTAAAAATAAAATATATAATTTACAAAAATTAATATTTTTACTACTATTTTAATCTCACATTCAAATATTTTCTTTGTATTACTTTAAGCCACAATTATTAGTTTTATTTATAGGTCTACTTCTAAACTGTTCAGAGTTAACATTTATATACAGAATTCTCCATCAACACTTTAAGATATTCTTTCTGTACCAATTACAATCCACAATCCTTATATATAATTCTGTAAGCAAAATTTTAGATTCAAAATTGTGGGAATTTGGTAAATCGGAGGATGATGGGAGAGGTGTCAAATTAAAGGTATCGATTCAAGGAACGAGGGAAAAATATAAGTTTTTTCTAAAATTAAAAACTAAGGGGTTTTTGAGATCCTCGAAAAACGAAAAATTCCCATAAGAAATACATGAGAATTTAAAAGTATACAACAGCTGTTCTGCAGTTTACATTAAAAATAAGCTGTCCTGCAGTTTGTTCTGGTATTAAATAAATAAATTAAAAACATAAAACAGCTGTTCTGTAAAATAATACGACAGTTAAAGTAAACTATATATTTAAATAAAATCTGCTACTTATTAACCTATAAAAGATACACGTTGACACACACACATAGAGAAACCTTATAAGTGTGATTTTTGGAAGGTTGTATGGCTGTTCTATTAACTCTTCATACATTTATACTAATATCATAAAGAGGTAAAGTTTGTTTGTTTGTATGTAGGGGGTAATCTCTGGCACTACTGAACCGATTGAAAAAAATAGCTTTACTGATAAAAAGCTACACTTTACCTGAGTAATATAGGCTATAATTCATTTCGATAAAAACCTTTTTTTATTTCAATATTTGTAAATTCAGTTGGAAAAAATTCTTAGGTTAGGCCTAGAATGATAAACCAACACATGTATTTACATTTATTACCATAACAATAAATAGAATAAAAGAACAGATAATATATAGCTGTTTGTTCCAATATTTCCATTAACAGCTGATTTTAAAATTTGAAGCAATTATTTTTGTATTTCTAGATTTTAGGTTAGGGTTTTAAAGTGTAGACCTGAGCCTTGCTGGTTCTTTTAACCATTATTATAACTGCTGTTATGAAATATAAGAAATAATTTGATTTGAACATTTATCATTATTTATTATCTTAATTTTGAGGTTATTATTATTAATTATATAACTTTATTATAAATAAAACAACAGTTGATTTTAGAAGGTTCCATTGGGGGTTGGCGTGCGGAGCACGCAGGGGTCTCCCCTAGTATTATTATTAAAATGTCTGAAGTTCCTAGTTTTTTTCGCACATCTATAATTTAGTTTTTTTCACTTGTCAAATGTTTATCTCAAAATTAGATTAATATATTAAGGTTCAGCAGACCCAGCCACCATCTTGAATTTCAACTCCCGTAAGAGCAATGTTAAACGCGTAACAAGATTACTGGAGTAATAATGATCAGAAAATTATTCTGAATATGTCATTTTAAAGGTTAGAACAGTCCAAACGTGGATGTTATTTAGTTTTTTAATTTGTTTTTAACTAAATTTATTCTTTGACTTAACTCAAAAATCTAATTTTGCGATTTTTTCTTATTCAATAATGTAAAAAGCTCACCACATTCCAAGTTTAATGACCTTTTAAATGAAAGTAATTTAAATAAATTTATATAATTTATGACGACAAAATCTTTTTTATTGTGTAAGCATGTACGCACCAAATATGTGCTCCTACTCGAGTGTTTAGCCTGCCTGCACCCTGGTGGTTGCCACACCAACTTGTTGCTCGTGGAGGATATTAGAAAAATAAAATATCCGTTAATTTTGAACGCGTGAAAGAAAGCTGTGTTTAATATTACATACTCACATACATTGCATGTGCATTTCAGTACGTTTACAGTCAGAGTAACGTCTAGTTTCCACCTTAGGAAGCTGCCCTATATTTGCTTGCGGAAGAATGAAACACACACAAACTCAATGCTTGGTATTGTGTAGCTCTGGCACTTGAAGGGCTTTAGTCAATTCAGAAATATTTTTCAAACCTGCCAAGCCTTAAGTTGAAATTTTGTAGTCCTGCCCTAACTTACAAAATTAAAGCTGGTGTACCTTGTCCATATACCTTGGTTTAAAGGAACAATTTGACTGTGCAAAATATGTATCAATCAATCACAAGAAATTTATTTATTTATGAAACTTTTACTGATGTGTTAACTACAGTGGACGCCGTTTATTGTAATCATGGATAATGTTATCACTTGTCTAAAGTCCCGATCATACGTTTCACGAATGAAAGGAAATATATTTATTATTATCAGGTCTTCGGTTACTGTTGTCACCTTTTTCTGTAGGAGTGACAAAAAGTAATTTGGTGGCAACATGTAATAGAATATAGATGGAAAATCACTTGCAGTGATCGTATTAGTCGTCAATAACTTTCCTTTAGTTTTGAGAGTGTACTGTATGGTTTTTACCTGACCTACAGAGTTGTTTTTGTTAAATATCAATAATTTTATTACTCAGTTGTGTTTCTGAACTCATAAAGGTTAGTGCTACAACATTTGTATTTAAGTTTGTGTCAAATCTGAAGGTTATACTAGTTTTAGCATGGCAGATTGACAAAAATTATTTTTACAATTATCAATTCTTATTATAAAATTTAATTGTTAATTTTTCTATTAAAATAAGTAATAACATTGTAGTGTAATTTGTAAAATAATTATTACGTTATCGGTATTTAGTTACAATTTATTTTATAATAACCTTTATTCTGTGTCAATACTGCTCACAGCCCAGTTTTTTGTCTCTATGTAAGTGATGGTGTAAGTTTCGCCTTTTATTTAGGCATTGTCGAATCAGTTATAATTCATATTAAATGATTGCATTTATTTTATTTAATGCCAAAAAACATAAAATACTTTACAACATATCACGTTTTAAAAAGCACATAACACAACACACAGGTCATACAAATTTTGGTAGACCTGTGTAGCACATTTCATTTGGAGAAACTCCAAAGGTTCTTATGTATTTTGTCTTTTGAGGCATCAAAATTCATGTACGCTTGTACATATACAATTTCGCTACCTAGAATTAAACTAACCTTAACTGATCTACCTCACGATTACATTAGATTTCTCTACCCCTACATACTTACATAGTTCAATTATTTGTTAATTTTTAATAATAATTTTGTATTTTCAGAGACAAGGATTATTAGGAAGAGTTCTGGAAGAGCCGCCAGAACCTCCGAGTGAAGTATTCCAAGGTTCTGCTCCCCTTATACGCCATCTAGGACCGCCTCCTGCTCCAGGACCAAGGTCTGACTCTGCCATAGTTTTAAGGAATTTAGTTACACGTCAGAATAGAGCAAAGGTAAGGATATTCTCTTTTTGAAACAGTCTTTTCTCTGATAGGTGAAAAAACCCTCCAAATCAGTAATACTTTTATTAACAATCTTGTTTCTAATTGTTTTTCAGTTGGACAGTGAAAGCAGCAGTCCGAGCAGATCGATATCAGCTCATGAACAGCTGTTTGGAAGCGCTGCGAGTCTGGGCAGTGTCGGGAGCGAAGGAGAGGGAGGCTTATCGCCTCAACTATCACCAGTATACCAAAGTCAAGCTGCTCGCCAAATAGTAGAAGAAATAGCATGGCGCTCGGGTGGGAAGAGATTAGTTCCAAGGGAGAAGAGAAGACATCACACCGTTAGTGGGAGACCTCTACTTAGGATAGATACTTCGTATTCAGCCGTAAGTTAAGAAACTGTTTCCTGAATTCCACTAAAAATGTAATATAACATTTTGTAAATTTTATTCTCATATACCAGAGATACTATCCTCCAAAGTCATAAAAGTATCACTTTAATACAACTTTTCAAACAATGCTTTTTAAATTCTTAAACAATTATGGAAAATAATGTTTAGTAAATACATTCTATGAAAATTAAAAGTTTCATTTAATGTTAAACTTTTAATATGAAAAGTTATGGAAATACCGTTTATTTTAAATAAGTTTTAGCATAACGGTTGTTAAACAATTAACATCAATAACTCAATAATTACAAAGCAAACGCATAAAAAACGAATACGGTACGCATAAAACACAAACCTAGAATAACGGCCGTTACACAATTCCAGTTCAAGCCTGCCAACTCACCACGTAACTGAAGTCATGCTTACAACGAATACTCTGAGCATGACCAGTAATGGCGACGGGAGCAATACACAACGCAAGTTGAATTTTTTGGTGACGCGCAAACGCAAGTTTTCAAACTAATTACACCAGTCGATAGCAAATTGAATTTCGAATATTTGCCTCACTTACTACATCGATTTAGCACTGATAGTTCTTGAAATATTTTGGTTTGAACATTGTCATAAAATTTTCAAATTTTTGAATTTATATAACTGGAAAACTTTAAGAGTACGTACGTAAGTAAAATTAATGGTACGTAAGTGGTGTAAATTTTCTACATTTTTAACTCTTTCGATTGAGATATCAACCAACCTCGTAACTTTTTTTAGTTTTTAAAATAAATCCAAAAAACCGAAAAAAATCCTCATAAAATTGTAATTTTTATGGCCCAAGGCTAAAAAAAAGTCTGTGTTTGATAACAATCTAGAGGTAAAAAGACACCCATTAAAAATAATAAAAATCGGTCTATTAGAAGAGGCTGGTAGCCACCTCCACTACCAATGAATAATTTATTCCCACCATGGCAAATGTTATTGGTTAGTTACTTTAGTATATGACGTGTTGATGGATTGTTTTTATTAAAGATATTTTATGTTGCATAAAGTTAATTGTTTACAAAATATTTAACCAACATTTTAGTGGTTGTTATTTTTTTAAAGTGTATAAAATCATTTGTAAGTAAATCTGAACTTAGCATTTTAAATCTAGGGTACTTCCGAAGTTACAATGGTGTCTCTGTAAAATACACGATAGAAAGGAAACTAAGCATTTCCATTGTTTTGATAGAGTAAAGTATAGTACATTCTTCCTAAAACAATATGTATATCGAGCATAAATTTAACTGAAAACCTATTCATAGCATGTGTTAAAGATACACGGAACATGGTTGTCTGGAGATCCAAATGAAAAATAGTTTTTATAAATATAATTTAAAAGTCCAGTCATCACTTTAAAATTTGTTTTCAGAGTGGTTCACGCGATGACTTAGACATGGAGCGAGCACTCAGACCAAGATTAAACGCTCCGGATGTCGTTAGATCAACCTTAAGTAGAACAGATGCTAAGTACACATCAGAGACAATAGATAATATACTGGGGACGCCTGGTAAAATAATCATACCCGAACGTTATGTACCGGAGTCAATGCCTGAATTAACTTCTGAAGAACAAGCAAAGCGTCTGAAGAAAGCAGATGCTATTCGGAAAATGCTGTCTGAAACCACATCTAATTCGTTTCAAAGGACGGAGATTTCACCGGTTGGCACAGGTTTGTAAGGTGTTTCAACTTAAGATTTATTTGCAGAATATGTATAGTTTTATTTGTATTGCCTAAGGTTATGTTTGAAATAATAAACCATAATCAACAGTTGTATTAGTCAAATAATTTGATCACAAAGTTGAACCACTGACGTGAATTGAACGAATTTCCAAAATTAAGTTTAAGTTTTAGAGTTTCAACCAACTCTAAAACTCTTTGGGAAATTGGTCTACTCATGAAGGTGCTAAATAGCACCTTGCATGTACGAAATATATTAGTAGAATTTGTTTGCACTTCAGCAATGCTTCACGCGCTGCTTCGTTCCACTTGCACAATTCGAACTCGCTTATCGAATTTGCACCTCGACCTTGCAATCGCAGATTATGGACTACTTTGCTTCGCTTGCAGCAGCCAAGCTCGCACCAGCCAGACTCGCTTCGCCTGAACGTGTACTTTTATTGTATTTTAAGTTTTTACC
>JAGFPH010001574.1:203715-227453 GCA_018207615.1 Philaenus spumarius
AAGTTACTAAACGGTTTTTTGTCTCTCCTGTAAAGTTACTGAATGGTTTTTGACACTCCTTAACATTACTGAACGGTTTTTTGTCCCTTCTGTAAAGTTACTGAACAGTTTTTCATCCTTTCTGTAAAATTACTGAACAGTTTTTGTCACTCCTTAAAGTTACTAAACGGGTTTTTGTTGCTTCTGTTAAGTTACTGAATAGTTTTTCATCCCTTCTGTAAAGTTACTGAATGGTTTTTGTCGCTCCTGTAAAGTTACTGAATGGTTTTTCATCCCTTCTGTAAAGAAACTGAATTTTTTTATCCCTTCTGTAAAGTTACTGAACGGTTTTTTGCCCCTTCTGTAATGTTAGTTTGGTGGTATTGTTAGCTAAGTAACTATATGCTTAGTCTACTAAATAATACACTACATAGTATATATTGGGCAGCAACTCAGCATTTACCAAATTGCAGTGCTAAAACACAACCACTGTACTAATGTAAAAACTGTTTTCTGTTTTGAAATCTTTGAGCATTATATCAAACATCGCAGCAGAATTTTAGCAGCCGATAACAGTATGACACATCGCTGACACAAAAGTAAAAATATGTGCTTCAGATTAGTGGGGATGTCCAAATAGCGAGTGTTGAATTATTGATAGTCTTCTGTATTTTAGGATGAAACAACCTATTATTAGGTTAATGTGAAAAAACGGTATAAATAATCTAATCAATACTGAAAGTTGTAATTTATCTATATATATAAAAGCGAAATACCACTCACTCACTCATCACGATTTCTCAAAAACTACCGAACGGATTGGAATGAAATTTGGTATGTAGCTTCCTCTAGGGCCATAGGCGCTCGATAAGAAAGGGTTTCAAAAAATTCGAAATTTTAGGGGGGGTTTGGGGGGATCAAAGTTATTAAATCACGATTTCTTCAAAACTACCGAGCGGATTGGAATGAAATTTGGTATGTAGCTTCCTCTAGGGCCATAGGTGCTCACTAAGAAAGGGTATGAAAAATTTTGAAATTTTAGGAGGGGTTTGGGGGGATCAAAGTTACTAAAATCATAATTTCAGATCTTTTATTATTATGACAATAGTGCTTTTATTATTTAAGATCTATATATATAAAAGCCAATAACCACTCACTAACTGAACACTTAAAAAGAATACAATTACGCTAAGAAAAACTGAAAATACCAACCACCACGGGCAACGCCGTACGGGTCAGCTAGTATATTATATATTTTCTCCTTGCTTATTCCTTTACATTAAAGTTGTTGGCAGTAGCTTAGATTGGATTTAATCTGTTATTATTTACATTTTCACTTAATTTATAAAATTGTTATTTAGTTCTTTTTAACTTCAACAAAAAATGTATCAAAGAAATTGTAGATCTTTTCAATTTTATCGTTCGAAATACCAACACAGAAGTGTCTTGAATTTCCAAGCTTTAAAATCCTCGATTGTTACCTTAAAATTGTACTGGATACCATGTTTTAATAAATTAAGTCATCTTTAACCTTTATGATAGAAATAAAAATAAAAACAAAACCTATAAACCCTTATAAATTTATTTTTTCAGTGAGAGCATTGGCAACTTTACCCCTCGAAACAAACAACCAATCAGACGACGATCTCTCATCTCCTGAAGAACCACTACCACTCTATCAACAACGAGAGAATTACTTTTCTTAACAGTTGCTTCTAGCTGTGTCGTCTTAATTGTAAAATTCTGTATACTTAGTACGATATGAAAACTTCTATACAACCGATTATCTTCTTTGGTCAAATAATATCAATTATTATTAATATCACTGCTATTAAATTAAATTGAATATCAATTATAGATGTTTTGTACTTTACAAAATTAGAATAACTTTTTAAACGTACTCGTTTTTATTAGTGAATTGAGTATTTTTCTACCTATTTTATACATATTATTTTATACAAATTCCCACCATAATATGTTTTTAAATGTGTTTTTATAAATAGTTATGTTGTAGAATATTATTAGTTTAATTCCTATAAATACATAATTGTTGAATAATTATAATTTGTTCAAAGCATAATAGGCCATTTCTTTGTATAGGATGATTGATGATTCAAAACTAAACGGAGAAACCTTGAGAACATATTCTAATGATTTAAAAAGTGTGAATGTTCAAAGGTCAGAAGCACTTGGCCGTTATTTTGTTCAATAACTAGATATTATTGGAGAGAGAATAGAGCTATCAGTACTAAATTGCGTAAAACTGTTTATAAGATTGATTCTAAATGTTCAAACCTCTCTAACAAAATTATTAAAAAACAACCATTAAACATTAAAAAATAATGTCAGATTGATGTATTTTTAAAACTATAGTAGTCACCTCTTATTGTGATCACAATGGGCCAAACCCAAACTGTTAACAATATCCGATTGATAACAATAATCGCAATATCATTTTATTATTACGTAAAATGTCATTAAAATCTTTAAGATTTAGTATTGTTGTTTTCTTCACATAGGTTCTAAAATGGTTAGGTTTCTCATTTCTTCGTTTTCATATTGTTTTAATTGCCATATATAATATTAGTGTTTTTATATACGAAGATTAATATAAACAGTAAACTTAAAGGATTTCTTAATGAATTCGGAGACCTATTATCCCTTATCTAACATCAAAAGGAAGGTGCACATAATTTTACAAAGTGTTTTTTTCTAAACACAAAGTTTTAATTAAATTTTTAGCGCGTAGGCCTAATTTGAAATTGTTT
Organism: Philaenus spumarius; assembly: GCA_018207615.1. Classification (NCBI taxonomy): domain Eukaryota; kingdom Metazoa; phylum Arthropoda; class Insecta; order Hemiptera; family Aphrophoridae; genus Philaenus; species Philaenus spumarius. The sequence goes on from JAGFPH010001574.1 coordinate 206,463, forward strand.
TTTCTAGTTATTACAGTTTCTCCGTTTCTTCCTGAATCTCCCAGTATTTGTTAATTATTTTAAATGTTTTGTGTAGAGTGTATTTAAATTAATTTTTACTATCTTATAATCAGGAATTAAGGACAAACCTCAAAAGTTTCAAGTTTAGGGCTTCCAACAGATTGAGTATATTCGGTTTCATAGATTCCTAGAAATTTATAAAGAGAAAGCAAGATGTGCTGTATATAATAATATATGTATATGGAGAAATCAAACTGTATATAATTATAAATAAAACAAGTTGAAGAAAGTTATTAAGCAATTGAACCGTACGTATTATGTATAGTATAAATGGATCTATATATTGTATTATTTATTATATTTGTAAAAATAAAAATACAGGGTTTGTCTACATTATAAACTGTATATACCCTAGATAATAAACTGCTCAAATTGAACTTTGTGTACTACCGTACACTGTGGATGCATAAAAGTGCTACTTGTAAATATACATTGTTTTATTTTTTAAATGTTGCTTGTTTTTACTATTGTTTTTTATTGTTATAGTATCAAGTATGTGATCTAAATACAATTTTAACAATCATTTAACACCATAACGTTACTTTACCTTGTATTTTATACCGAAATGTTTTACAGATTGTACAAATTTAAGTCTGTAAGTTAGCTAGGCTAATCGATTATAATTTAACATGTTTACATGATAATATGTTTATAAAGTTAAAATAAATGCATAATTTACATGGTTGAATTTATTTGGTTACTCGTTTGCCTTGTCCAGGAGTACTGAGTGTGTAACCGTTAGAACAATTAAAGCTACATTGAACTGTAATGTACAACAATACGTAACTGTATTTTTACTTTCGCCACCCTATACGTAGTATATGGAGAAAGTATTGTTTTCGTAAAAATGTTCGAATTTGAATTTTCAGTTGAATTATCTGTTTTGGTGCTCCCAGAACCCCAAAAAATTGTTTAGTGCAATTATCTGTGTTGGTGCTCCCTGAACCCAAAAATATTTTTAGTGGAATTTTTTGTTTTGGTGCTCCCTGAACCCAAAAAAGTGTTTTTAACGTGGTGTCTGTCTGTCAGTGTGTCAGTATGTATACACGACCAGAGGGGACACTATTGGTCCGATTTTCATGAAATTTGGTATGTAGGTACTAAACCCTAATATCTCCAGGCGTTTTTTTCATTTTTTGGAATTTTTAATTTTTAAGGGTAATTTACCCCAAAAAACCAATAAAAAATGACAAAAATGCAAATTTCTCAAAAACGGCTCTAACGATTTTGATCAAATTTTCAGTATTTATAGTGCTTAAGATGCCAAACAAAATGACACCACCCGCTTTTATCAAAACTTCGGCGTTTCATAATTATGGGGAAATGTTAAAAAATAAACAAGTTTATGTTGTCAATCTAGCATCACGGCGACGGCTGCACGGGATAGCACAACGGTAGCGAGGACGGCCGGTAATTCAAAGGTCGCGCAATCGAATCCCGCCTGGGACAATAACTTTTTTATACGATTGACGTAGGTAGAATATTATTTTTTTGTTTTGTTCTAAAAAGTAGTAAATAAAATGATTAAAAACAATATTATTTTGACTACAGTAAGTTGGGAGAAAGTTTGTGTCAGTTAACTGATACCGTTTATTTTTATACAAACCATTACTGAAAGCAGTGGTGGCTGATATAGCTTGGGGGTTCAAACCTACCAGGAGTCAAGGGAAATTATTTTAAATACCAAATGGAAAAATTGTACTTTTAGGACTTTTTACTACCAATTTGACTGTTCTGAGACATCGCTGAAAAGCCTGTAATAGGAAAGAATCGGGTTATAGATTTGATGATAGATTGGAGTATGTAAATGAATTATAAATGAAAAATTGTGAACAATGTTGTCTTTGATAATAGTATACTTTTATTAGCAGGAGGTAAACACACAACAGAATAAGTGCGCTGTTTACGTTAACACATATGTGAAGTTTAGCTTCTGCTATCTTCGGATGGAGTCGAGAGTCGCTGTACCTAAACTGCAGCGACAAACAATGTTATATAAACACCTTTTTTTGCATTTCTGCTCACAGTCCTTTTTTGGTCACGGTTATCTGATGATGCGTTTCGCTTATTTTTCAGGCATTATCAAATCAAGATATTAAAAAAAAAAATTTATTTAAAACTGATAATAATTTTAAAAAAGCACTTAGAACAAAACCCAAAACAGAATGCCCGTATAATGGAACTGGGATTTATAATTTAACATGTAACAATTGTGACATGCATTATATAGGACAAACTGGACGAGTGTTCAAAACTCGATTCAAGGAACACCGTCCAAGCAACAAGTCCAATGCTGCCCACTCCAAATTCGCTGAACATCTAGTGTAAACAGGGCATACGTACACCAACATCCAAAACAAAATGGAAATACTGTGCAAATGTTCCAAAGGACCAAAAATTAACGTCTTGGAAGAATATTATATATACAAAGCCAATATAGGCGACTCCACGTTATTGTTGAATGAAAAAACCCACTTTCAATCTAATGCAATATTTGACATCATTATTAGAACTGACCTCCCCCCCTCCATAACTGTACTCCAACCCAAACATTAGGTAACCACGAGTTATAGTGACGCTAAGTTCGACCGTTGTGCACGTCTGCGGCTGTCGTGGTTAAATGTAGACCGGACATTTTGTGTTGTGTGTACATTCGTTTTTTAAATGTGTTAAGTGTTTTTTGTTGTTGACAAGCATTGTATATATGTCATAACATTTTTTTTAATATCTTGATTCGATAATGCCTGAAAAATAGGCGAAACTCGTCATCAGATAACCGTGACCAAAAAAGGACTGTGAGCAGAAACACAAAAAAAGGTATTTATATAATATTCCAGTCCAGTAAAGCAAAACTATATAACATATTATAAATAATGTTATACTAGCAAATCCTTCGCTCCCCCTATCCACGAGCCTAAGTCGGAAGGTTCATTCTTTTAGTTGAATCCTGTATACGACACTTCTAGAGCCGCGCGTTGTAACGCGCTGTCGTATTTTAACAACTTTTCACTCTATATTATTGGATTTAAAAAACTCAGAACTAAATATTTGTAGTCGTTAAAATATTATGGTATTAAAGCAAATTGCTTGGGTGTTCACTGAACCAGTGCACCTATAGCACGAGCCACCACTAACTCAAGGCCGATAGACTATTATTCGAGTGAAAAGACACTTCAATAAGAAATCGTTCGTATACGTAAAATAAGTTTTAATTCAAATTTAAATCACTATACAGTTAAGTCATTTCAAATGTTAGGCCTACTGTTGATGCTATATAAGAACACATTCTTTTAACCCTAGAACTGGCATCGTTAAAGCTAAAATTGAAAAGCCCGTTTATAGCGTTTTGCAAGCATATTTTTTAAAATTCGCCAAAAATAGTAAATTATCCAAAAGTGTTCAATAGCTTTTTTGTAGAATAAACTTCAATGAATTCAAATATGCCACTAAAAATTAGTTTCTTTCGAAATTGTAAAAGTTATTAGCTCAAGAAACAATAAATGTTCAGTAATAAAAGGAAAAAGTTCAACTTTAGGCCTACATAACAAGTAGTAAACATTATTTTGTATTTTGAAGTTAACGTAATTCAAATTAATAAATTAGTGTTTCTTACCGTCATCGTTATCCAATTCTTTCTTTAAGAAACGTGCTACAGCTGTTTCGCGATTTATCGCATTTTCAAACACTGTACACGAAACACATTAAAATATAAAACACACACAGTTCACACACGATAATTCTACGCCCATTAGGACGTCGTCAAAAATAAAATAGCACACAAAAATGTCAAGTTCATTAACCTCATTAATGTCATGTTCATAGTTGTACCCACCTAATAACCAAAGAAAGTAAACAATTTCTTAAAATGATAAATCTTGCTGCTCCCAAACTCTGTGGTCTTCCTAAAATCCACAAGGACAATTGTCCGATACGCCCCCTTGTAAATTTTACGTCGGCCCCCTCTTACAAACTTACCAAAACCCTTGATAGGATAGTAAGAAAGGCTGTCAGGTTTAAATCTGGAGCTAGTGTCCGGAATAGAGAGGAGTTGATAAACAATATTAAAGATGTCAAAATCCCCGCTGGTTCCATGTTGACTTCATTCGATATCGTTAACTTATTCACGAACGTACCAGTTAACGAGACTATTAAGATCCTGGAGAATAATATTAAGTCAAACAACACCTTGACCGCAGTCGAATTAGAGGAACTCGTGTGATTACTGAGAATAGTACTGGGCCAGAACTATTTTATGTTCGATAATAAATATTACCTACAGAACAGCGGCCTAGCTATGGGTAGCCCTCTATCTCCCATATTAGCTGAAGTGTTTTTGGACAACTTCGAAGATAGTTTTGTTTTGTCGGACAAAAACGCACATCGTTCGAAACTTATCTATTGGCACAGGTATGTTGATGACGTTCTGTGTTTGTTCAAAGGCAACAGTAGACAAATTGAAATTTTTAACAAATACCTTAACTCAGTGCACACTAACTTACAGTTTACCTCCGAGATAAAAGACAATAAAAGCATTAATTTTTTAGACTTGACAGTTACAAGAACAAACTCAAACCACAGTTTCAATATATACCGTAAACCAACCTATACTGATCAAGTGATACATTCCAGCTCTAATCACCCCAACTCACATAAAATGGCCGCTTTTAATTCCATGGTACACAGACTTTTGAATACACCACTGAACAAGGAGAACTATGACATTGAATTTAACACTATTAAATTCATTGCGCAGGAAAATGGTTACAGTATAGATATCATCGATAAATTACACCGAAAGCTTAAAAGCAGGTCGGACGTGATTAAGAAACCTATTGACAAGAAGTATGTATCTTTAGAGTATAACAAACTTGCTGAAACAATAGCCCACAGCACCTTTAGTAAACAAGGTTATACTGTAGCATTCAAACCTAATAACAGTCTCAAAAAACAACTCTCAGTTAATAATACAAAGGCTCCTATCATCCCAGCTTTGGACAAGACTGGCGTTTACAAACTTAAGTGTGGCGAATGCGAATCATTTTACATAGGCCAAACAGGACGCAGCTTTGCGAAAAGATATAAAGAGCATATAAAATCCCTCAATAAATATCCGACGAACTCCCTGTACGCCGACCACATAGTTAATACTGACCACAAATACAGTGACATCAATAGCCTGGAAATTGTACACACCTGTAGAAAAGGTAAACATATGGACAGATTAGAAGAAATAGAAATTTATAACAGCTTAAGAAAAGAACCAACCAAAATTTTAAATTCCCAAGTAAATTTTACAGCAAACCCAATATATGAAGAAATAATCAAGTCGGCTGTATGGAATTAGTTGTAGGGATAACCTGTTCTTCGCAGTTGGCAACCCTGATTATCAGCTGTCCAACATTTTAAATAATTAATTGTAATGTATTCTGTTGGCCAACAAGTTTTAAACATGTCGGACGTTTTGTGTATTTTTGTGTGCTATTTTATTTTTGACGACGTCCTAATGGGCGTAGAATTATCGTGTGTGAACTGTGTGTGTTTTATATTTTAATGTGTTTCGTGTACAGTGTTTGAAAATGCGATAAATCGCGAAACAGCTGTAGCACGTTTCTTAAAGAAAGAATTGGATAACAATGACGGTAAGAAACACTAATTTATTAATTATTTTGTATTTTTTTCGTAAATGTAAAAAAGTTTTGTAATTTAGTTCTATTAATAGAACTGTATAAAAACATTTACCAATCTCAAATTTTTTATTTTGAAAAACACAGTTCTTATGTTCCAAATACACTACGCTAACAAAACTGGGCCTAGATTGAAACTTAATTTACTAATACATGCTTTGCCCAAAAAAGAAATATTAGGCTATTTTAACAAAGTGTAGAGGATAAATCAAAGAAAAGAACGGTATACTTGTCTTTCCTTAGTTCACAAAAGTGTTTGAGTTATATTTATTTGAATAACAAAATGACATCAATCTAATGAAACGTCGCCGGTCGATATACTACTTGCAGAAAAGGTCATTTGAATACCGTGGGAGTGACAAATGCCGGCCGGTCTCGCCAGACTGTCCTAATTATGTACTTCCACTGCTATTTAGACAAACAAAAAACTGGTTATTTCTAGTTAACTTCCCACCGTTAAAAAGATTGAACGATTCTCTACAAAATGGTATCAAGAAATCTGTAAAAACATATGGAATTGTAGGCGTTATCTCTGTTGACAAATGGGCTGTTTCATTGGTTGAAAAACTGTCCAATCGCAAGGGTTTACAGAAATCTTTTGAATTAATCCTGTAAAATAGTGACATCTGATTGGAAGGCAACATTAGAAAGATAAAATCTTGAAGAATCCAATGGTAGCTTTATAATCTCGATATAAATACTTCAGTAGGGGGATTTCAACGTTGAAGAAGTGGGAAATAACAGTACAATTGTATGCAGATTCGCCTGCGGAAATTGCTGTAACACGATATGCATATTTTAAAACGATGATTACGTATGTAAATATATGTTTTATGAAAAAGTTGTGAATACAAACATTACAATTTAATTCATTTCCTTTCCAATGGTGCCAGTTTTATTACGATTGGATGATTTTAAGTGGATTAATTATCCATTATGCAAATTCTCGTAAGGTTCATGTGGGTTGCATTTGCGCCCGAAAGACTGCAGTCTGCCACTTTAAGGGTTAAAACTGTAAATTTTTTTTAAAAATAGCTTGAAGTCCTAACTTACTATTTTGAACAATACTGATAAAATACTATTCTTTAATGTTTTTAATAAAAATCACAATATTTAACAGTTAAATAACAATAATAATACTAAATAATCACGCTTGAAATAAATGATAAATAAAAATGGTGTTTTTGACACTTGACTTGGACTTGTTAGGCCTAGTGACCTACTTTGTTTCGTTCTTTATTACATCCCATTCCCACCGTTACCAATAGCAATAAAGTAGCATTAACCATTACTTCAAGCAGTAATTTTAAACAACAAGTAAGGATTTTTGGAATAGTTGGACTCTACTGTATAATAAAACCACGCACCCAACTTTAATTTTAACTTTTTGACTCTGACCATGTTTGAGTAGTATTGATTACTGTAATGGGGTCATTTTGTACTTGTTTCTATAATTATTATGCAGCACGTTCTAGGTTCATCATCGAGGACACTTCGTAATATAATTCAAATATCTACATGCAAAATACATAAAACAGATTTGATCTCGTTTTACAAAATGTCATCATTAGTAATTTAAATCATAATAGTAGCTTAAGTCCAGAAATGAAAGTGATCCTTAAACAGATTAGAAATAATTAATCGAAATGTCAGTGTTATTTCATTGTAAACTTAATTCGCAATGCTAAACTTTGTCAAAAAAAACCAATACCTTTATCAGATTTACACAAATTTTACAAAGTATCAGAGTAATGAAATATAAACACTACTGTGAAAGAAATCGTGCGCGCGGTAATTTTTTGTGTGTGTGTTTTCCTGTATACACGATATAAGCACTCACAGACGTCGTAGAAAACTTCTGGTGGTACCAAAATCTTCGTAATTTTATTGCGGAGAGTCAAAAAGCTTTTGAGCTTTCTAGTGTGACTAGTAGCGCGTCGGGGTAACGTTTTTGGGTCAACATTTAAAAAATTCTGTGTGGGCTAACGTTTTATATGTTTTTGGGTACAGGAAAACTGATTTTGACAGTTAAAAAGTTGTAGCACTTCGGGGTCCCGTTTTTTTGGTCAACAATTAAAAAATACAGTGTTGGGTATCGTTTCATATGTTTTTGGGTACGAGAAAACCGATTTTGAGAGTTAAAAAGTCATTTTCAATTCGTGTTTTCTGTCCGGACGAGCCAAAGTCTCGAAAAAGTGTTCCATCTTTTCACTAGTTTTATGAATTACAGACGTGTTGGAATTTAAATACGAACACGAAACGCTACATAAAACTTCATTTGCGCAAATTTGAATAAATCTGGTACAATTTTAATTGATACCTACAGTAGAACCACTCTAATAAGTCACTATTAGGATTGGGGGTATGGTCGGAACCCAAAAAAGGTCGGATTATCAGAAAATACAAAAAAATATGGATTTACATTTACGGATGTCGTTGTTTTGCTTACTTCGATCTGCCTCAACAATCGTATGGATAGCATCTTTAATGTTGAGGGATCTCAAATGTGTAAGTAAGCATTAAAAACTGCACAGTACAGTACAAAAAACATGCACAACAACAGAAACGATACGAGAGATGACGGAGCACTAAAACGGACAAGCGATAACACCAAGTAAACACCAATGGCGAGACGGGTGATAAGTCACCAAGTTTGGCTCGAGTACTGTCGGCGGATCAACCGGAGCAGCGGACGAGAGGGGTTCTACTGTAGTTAAATAATCTAGAGTTGAGAATTCCTAAAAAATCGCTGGTTTAACGAAAAAATGATCAGTGGTTTTCTCCCTATTTTCCAATGACAAGAATGTAAGCGTAATTCCTCCTTTTCCTAAAATTTCGTCTGAAAATTTTTACCAGAAGCCATCTGTCGACATGGGCGCCCATATGATATTTTCAGGGGGGGGGGTTAGACTGGGGTATGGGGCTTAACACGTTCACTGCTAAGGATGCACATGTGAGCTCGACACTGAACACTATGCATTGCACGCCAATCCCCTTACTGGATCTTTTCAATACACAAAGATGCATTGTGTGCTTCGCACGCCAATTTTAAGCCTATGTGCGTCCACTTTTAAATATTAGTGATTATTATGTAAAAAAGTTTAAAAAATAAAGTAATTTGTACTCATTTAGACTATAAATATAAAAAATAAAAGGTCAGCTCCTAGCATAGGAAATACGAAATTTGCGTAGCAGCCAATGTGTTAAGGAGTACCCTCCCCTCCTTCGGAAAAAGGACTCCAGGGATATTTTTGACCTCCCCAAGAAAACTTTTAAAATTTGGGAAGCCAATTTGGCTGATCAGGTGGAATATTAACCCACACAGCATTGAGTCTGTACCTTTACACCGTCAGTGAATACACAAAGACCTATAACAGTCCTAGAGGCCGCACCAGCAGCTCATGCTTGAACTCTTGTAAAAAATAAAATAACTATATGTAAAATCAAACGGTACATAACATTTAAAACATATTTTAGTGCTAATCTCTTTAAATAAAAATACCTGACTATAGTTAATAATATACATATTTTCCTTTCCCTGGGAGCTAGGGGGGCCGTGGCCCATGCCTGTCGACATTACATCAGTATTATACAAGTCTACCAATTACTTAAAACAAGTTCACACTAATCGCAAGTCATTTTCTTAATCTACATGCATCTTTAATTCAAACTCATAACGCAACCTTCTGTACACAAAGCAACACATGTTCCATTAAGTACCATTTGTTATACAATTGTAGAACCTGATTGATGTATTTCACAATGTTGATTCAGTGGCACATTTATCATGTACAATATCTATTTCCCATCTATCTATGAGTAGGTTCCTAAACCTAAAGTGTTTTACTCTTGGTGTTTAGTTTGATTCATCTTTGCATTTCTATTTTAAAACTAGCCTATAATAATTCAAAATGGACACGTTTAAATTGGAACTAAAATCTCCCTCGTTAATTTATGTTTATTTTGAAATCGTGCATGGTGACTGTTAAAGTCGGAAAGCTGGAGGGGTCGGCGGGCCCAAAATAATGGCTATTGTTGTGAAACCGACCGCCCTGCCACCCTCATGCCTGCAGTCATTGCCACCACCTTCCTTAAATTCTTAGAAATAGCTCCGTCCATTACAAATATTATAATTTGAACCACTAATCGAATAAAAGCAAGTTGTCGTTTTACCTAAACGCCTCAAAACTGGTGTCATTTATAATACCATTATGGTAAATAACCAACTAGCTCGTCAACGGAGAGTCAAGGATTGTGATTCAAATTTTCTCTTATTGGTCTAAATCTTACGAGAAGATTGGCCCGTCACTTGCTTTTATTCGGTTAGTGGTTCAAATTATAATATTTGTAATGGACCGAGCTATTTCTAAGAATTTAAGGGAGGTGGCCGCAGGCAAGAGGGTGGCCGGACAGTCTGATTCACAACAATAACATTGTTTTGGGCCCGCCGACCCCTCCAGCTTTCCTTGTGTCTTTACTAGTCCGCGACTTTACTATAATCACAGGTAACTTGATTCTGTTAAATAAGTAAAGAGATATTTTATATAGGCAAAACATTACGTTTGCACACACAAAAATAACCCAAATAAAAATAATATTTCTCAAGAATTAGAATGATCAGAAAATATAAGTACAAAGCTACTATTAATTGTGGTTGAAAAAAATATAAAATAATAAGTCTTTAGCTGTTTCAAATACAGTCCCTATATATTAGCACCATTATTTAAGTACTATAGTATTAAATCTCTTTCATTTCTTTGTACTCAGATAAAGACCTATAACTCTTTGAATTTTGTTTTTTGTATATTATAGTCAGGGTATCTTACTCTTAAAACGTCTCTCTACAGTATTTATACTATAATTTGTAAATTAGGCTATTGTTGAAAAAATCACTTAAAAAATCCAAAACATGAAGATAATTTTTTTTTCTCTATGCATTATTCTATATTCTTTCCTGGAATCAAAAGCTAAACTTATAATAAGATGTGTATAAATACGTGGTAAACTTTGCGCTGTATTTAAATTATAAGTAGAGTCCCACTATTCCCAACTAATTGAGACCGAACACTGTTCAGTTTAGCGGGAATTTGGAATGGACGGATTTCATGAATAATATCAACGTAGGTATTGACTTGTTAATGCGTAAATTAAGAGCGAGGACATCTGTTAGTGTCTGTTCTATACTGCGTTGATCGGCTCGGAGGAAAGCGAGGAGGAGGTGAAAGCTCAAACTGAACTCTATCACACGTGGCAAATGCTCTTGACCTTGCTCTATTAGTAATAGTGTAGGTTTACATCAGCCGGGGTTATTTCCTTCTGTTGCTTTACGATTCCGTTTTCTTCTAAAAATGGAAAGAATGGGATAGGTTATTCGAACTGTCCGTTTTGTCATCTCGCAGTCTGTCGGTTAGTACCGCATTATCTTGAAAAAGGATCGAGAAATAAAATTCGATAACGAAGGAGAAAAACAGATGAAATCAACAGGCAGGTAGCAACAACACTACTAGTGCCTATCTGTTGTATCTAAGCTTTCCTTCTTTCTGAAGGACCCCGAATCCGTTCCACCGGACGTTTGTTGCCAAAATTCCTTCCCACAAAATCGACAGAAAATGAGAAAGGAAAAATTGGAAATCATTCCAATTTGAATTCATGCGTTTTCGTCAAGCTTAGGCTTTATGTATGTCTCTATTTACCTTATTTGTATAACAATCAATGTACGTTTTTTTACAAACGTCTTTCTAATTTCTCCTGCTTTTATGTTAAAAAAATCGGTATTTTTTCTAAACTCTGTTCGGAATAGCGGGACTCTACTTTATATCCAAATTCATTGAAATGGCATGCAATTACAGAATGGAACGATAACCAGATCTAATTACCCTTTCAGAATAAAAATTTCAATATATTATATTAACTGTAAAATATATGTATCTCTTACCTTATTACATATTATCCTTGCTTAGGTACACTTTTGCTACAGCTTGTCATGATTAGATGCATTAACAAACACTGCACATGGAAAACATTCTATATTACTAAAAAAACAGAAAATAGGTAACTTAACTTACAAATTAAAGTTTTTGTTCATGGGAATGTTTCAGTAATACTTTAAATACAAACACAAGTACTTTAAAGTTTGAGATAATTTGTTGGCCAACAACACAAAACTTTAGAGAAGATGATAGAATAAAAACTGGTAAATATAATATTCATAGATATATAAAATATACATTATTATATAACGTTTCTCAAGTGCGCACCCAGGAGGGGGCTTAAAAGCCCCTCCTAAAGAAAAAAAAAAGTATGAATCAATAAATTCGGAACAAAAAATGAAGGTGCTAAAAACTGAATTTTAACTTTTACTATCAATCCTATTGCAGCTTCGCCTGCATCTTTTTAACTTTAAAATAGATTTGTTCTTTGTATCCGCAAGGTAAAACGGATTTGAAGGTTTTCAATTTCTCATTCTTTTAGAGATGTGCATTCACAAAAAACAAAAGGATAGTCTTAGGAGCCGAAATGTTAAATGACAATAGCAATCAAATCTAACGTGTCACATGTATCCGATGAGTGTACAAGTTAACACTTGCGTGAACTGTTTAAATAATTGCTAGGTAACCTTCGCACCTTAAGATTAGGCCTAGGACTTGCAAATAAAAAATTGCATTGTAACAAATTATTTAATTTTATATTCTGATTCTGGTTAAATGTCCAATAATAATTTAGCTATTTCTTTGTTTGTTTGTACATGGATGATTATTATTTATATTATATCTGTGCCAAGGCTTTTTATTTGATCATCCTTGACTCATTTTTACATTTTTCATGTAGGCCTATTGGTATTATTATCATTATACATATTAGGTGATTTGATTTTATGCATTTAAAGTATTATAACTTTACAAAATAGTTTTATGGTAAATAAAAATGTTTAAACTGAAGACTGATTTTTAATTTTTCCCAAATTAATTTGAATTAATACTGGCTTTTACTTAAAGTTAAAACATTTTTTGGTTGTAATAAAATAACTTTATACTAATACTAGGAGTTGACTAAGTTTCCTTTCTGAATAATTGGAAGGTATTTTACCTTGTAATTTCTCTCTTGAGATGATTTTCGAATACACAGTAACCCGCTTTATAATAAAATGTCTACAAAAACTAATTGCCAAAAAATGCATTGTCGTCCTTAATTTTCTACTTTTTAAAAAAATGTTCAAGTGCTTCTTAATTTCTTATTCTCAAGTTTCAGTAGCCTTGGACAAGGCCTCCTCTTATAATGAAGGACTAATACCGTATGAAATAATTTCAATTAAATTTAACATATTTTTATTCTTAGCAAATAAAAACGGTGCATGGCGCATTAATTATATTTAAATTTCATAGCAAATTTAAAATAAAACAATGTTAGATTTGATGAGGTTTTGGTGAAAGAGTTGTAAATAATAATTACACAAAGGGGCTGTATTTCGTGATACCATAGATCATGAATAATAATTAGGTTATCCAAATACAATGGTGATACCTATAACTAACTATGACTTGTTTAAATAAGATGCATTTACACGAAATTTACATTATATCATTTTATAACATAAATAATAGATTAAGCGACCTTGATTTGTATATTTTTTATATGAGCTAGATTTAAGGAAAATATATACCTACCATATTTTTTAAATGTAAGAAAGACTACATATTTATATATAACATATTTATTGATACGGTACGCCAAACTTATTTTACTTTGACTTTCATTTTGTTTTTAATTTTTTATATCTTTTTTATTACTTTGTTAAATTTTGATTTATTTCATTTGTTTAAACAACATTAAAATCGAATACATACCCAATGAAACAATTTATACTTGTCGTATGATCCACTTAATATCTTTAGTGATGCCAGACTTCAGTCGCTATCTATCTGCAATCCGTAAAGCTATTAGTTTAGACAGATTATACAGATGCGTAAGCAGAAGCATATTAGATACTGGCATACAGACAGACCGCAGACCACAGCACAGGCACGGGCCACAGGCCCCATGATAACTTAGATAAGTGTTAGAAAATTAAAAATGGAAATGGATTCACATTTAGCAGTTGTTAATAAGGTAAGTCTTTAGTTATTTTAATATTTGTTGAATAACTTTCGTTTAAAATTACATTAGCTAACATAAATTTAGAAGCACACGTATATTACATTTGGAGAACAAATCGTTCCTTAGAAACTAACCTCAATTTTGCTGATAACGTATTTATTAGCTTGTCAATTTTCGACTTCTACGTAGACATAATTTATTAATATTAGGTACCCTACATCTATTAAATCAATAATGTTAGACGACTAATGTATGAAAAATAAATATTTTTTTAAATTATAAATTTTATTTTGTTTACTAACTTATTAGTAATTTAAAAAAAGCAAGCTAATTAATATGGCCATGTCTTCCAATATTACTTATGTTAATTTGTTTTAATTCTCTTTACAATATTATACGACTTTAATAATTCCCAATCTTTGTAATTTAAAAAAAATTCAAACATGTAAGTAGTCCAATAATAGGCTATTACCTACTAGGCTTAGGTCTGTAATGAACATCAATGCTTTCTAAATAATATGGTTCACTTTAAGTATGTCACTATAGGTCTACCAATTTCATAAAACTTAAAACCCAGAACATTCTAAATCTACAAAAATATTAGCCTAAATCGTAAAATAATGAAAATTACTTCTAAGAAGTCTCTGTTTGGCCTAGAGATACCACACTTATCTGGAAATTACAATATAAGTTACTGGGTTTGATTCTTAAAGGGCATATTATTTTTCTTAATTTGACTAGGGCCTATAGGGGCCTACAGTGAAAAATATAAAATTTAGATTGTCTCATAACCATCTTGCAACCGTAATAAATGTTATTCTATATCATTTAATAAACTTAAACCTAAACTGTCACAGAATGATAAAAAAACTGCACCTAGGCCTACAACCTTTTTTGAAGTAACTCCTTAGACTTAGTCTTTAACATGAAATTCTATGCCTGAATATGCACGAGTAAGAATCTTAATTATAGGATAGGCAGCCTACATAAAATAAGATCCCATATTCTCTTATCTCTATTTCTTTTGTCTAATGATATTTTAAAAAAAGAAGAAATTTGTTTACATGGAGACAAAGATAGATAACTAAAAAATGTAGGTACTTACCTACATTGAATTAAATTTAAAGAATTTGGACTGCAATAAAGTTTGAATCATGATGTTAAATCTAAACAGATCAAGTAGGCCTATATATTAAAAGGTTTGCTGACCAAGCTTACTGTATCGACAAGTTACATCAAATGTTGAATGTTAGATATGTTTTAGAGGTTTTAATAATTCACACTTCCTCAAATCAACATATAGTCCTTATAGATACGGTATTGTTGATTAAAATAAAATCTAGAAACACTTTTTCATCAGTTTTTATATTAGGCCTATGCCTTTATAAGCAACAATCAAGACTATGTCTTATCAAATCTGAGAGTTAAAAAAACTCTCACATTATGAGAAATCTTTGAAAAATTGATGTTTTAGGGTTAACTCTTGGTGAGTCATATTTCTATTCATTTATAGGGATGACTATTATAAGAAAATATCAAACTGATGTCTAATGTGGCCTGTGTGATATTGAGGATTATGTAAAAATGGTATTCGGCATAAATTTTGAATAAAATAACGTCCTATGTTTACTCCTTACATCCCAAAGAATGCTTTTTTAAATGCTTCATCAACATTTTTACTTAAACACTCTAATTTTTAAGTAAGATTTTCATTCATGCAAACATCTTTGTTTATATATTGAGTTGGATGAGTTACTCGTTTAATTTGTAGGCAACGTAAGAAAGTTTGCACAATTGCATTAAAAACATTAAACCTACCGTATATCATTAACATTTTAAGGAGGATATACAGTACGTCAAATTGTACTTAAACAGTAATAGAACGTCATGTACCTACAAATAGTACAAAAGAAGTAGTGATGTTCTTGAACAACATTTGTAGTGTTTTACTATCCCCACTACTTAAATTAATTTGCAAGACACTTGACTCAAAATAGTTTTGATACGAGGTCGCTGAAATGTCTGTGCAAAATGAGGAAAGGGATGGACTCTTTATTGAGAGAGGGAGACGTTAGAGGGCTTGGTTTGCTGTTACTGGTACGAATGTGTCTTGTAACCAAATATCTTTCTGTAAGGCAATAATATTTCCTCGTTAGAATAATATCTTTGTAAAATGGTTAGAACCAATCATCTGTACACTATTACCACACCACAGGGGTTTGGGCTTTACTTCGCGTTCAAACACACTTGAGTTATATTTGTTAACTGAACTCATAATGGTGGCCATTTATTCTTATTATATATTTTATTAGTTATATCGTTGGTTCGTGTGTACGTGACATATAATTGTATAGTTCCCCAATTATAAAACTCTTCTCAAGACAGATATTTTAGATGCATCTCACACCGAGAAAAGAAAAGGCTATTGTACCGAGACCAGTAGTACCATGTCCAAATACGTCTTACAGAACGCCACTTTCCTCAGCCGCTTCTGACTAACAAGGAAGTTTCAGAAGCGTTGTTACACATGTTACAATACAACAAAAAAAGAGCAAAATTAGAAGTAGGCCTACACAACCTATCAGTGCCCTGATTGTAATGTGCCGTTATGTATATACCCTTCTTTTGAAGATTTTCATAAAAATATTTAATTTATGTTTTTTGATAAAGTTTGACCATTTTATTTTGTTTTGTACATAATAACTTATGACTTATATTGGAGGTTTCATGAATTAAGAATTTGTTTCTCTCCTCTAGGCATTTTCATGTTTTAAAAGTTAGTTGTCTGCAAACGGAAGCTTCATTATGTAGACTACTTCTGAAAGGGTTAATCTTAGGACATAACGTATTAATCAATTGAAGTAATAAAAATTGGCAGAAAATATTTTATTTTATTTACCTTCACGTTTTCAAATATCTGTAGAAGTCATCTTGTTAGCGTATCTGACTTGAAGTCCCATGTTCGAGTCTGGGTAAAGATCATGGATGTTCTGTAGTAGAATTTTTTTAAATTTATTTTTAAGTGATGACAGCCCATCAATGATCATTTGATAGCTAGAATATAGCTAAGTGTTGCTATTTTTACTTAAGATACTTAAGAATTGTTTGTTTAACAATTCCTAATCCATTGAGTTCATGTAATTTTCCTTTTTTTTTCAGTCTCTGGAGGATCTAACTCCTGAAGAAATTAGAAGGTAAGGTCTGATGTAATTCTAGTTTATAAGAAATTTATGGTAAAGCTTAGGCCTACACTTTAAACCCTTATTTTATTTAACTGTCCGAGTGTAAGTCGTTACAATTTGTGATGATGTGGTTGTTTCTGCTGAGTCATCACTACAAATTGTGTCGATCAACATGCTCTGGACTAAATGCGTTACATAAAATGCCACATTATCGTAGAAGTTTTAAAGTTATATTGTGGGAAAACTAATGTTTTAATCTATGTATTGGAACAATCTTTTCAATCCTTATCCAAAGGGTTAGCCTTTGTGGTTATTTCTGTAGGCTATAAGATTTCTCTTTAGTATTAGTTAACTAGGTAGGCTAATTTTTAAATAAATACATACAAAACAATATTGAGCTACAATATTATTGTTTGGTAAATGTCTGAGCTTTTGAGGGAAAACAATATTTTGAAAAGTACATTTACTTTCACTTGACAGTATATATACATAATTTTATACCCTAATTTTATAAGTTATACCACAATTACAGTGAACCTAGAAACTTGTTTAGGAGATTCTTTAGAAAAGTTAAACCTCCGCTACGTTGATCGCACTTAGACAATGTTTCACTGTTGCTCATGTCCAGTCGTGCATGGTCTTAGAGTCCAGGTTTTTTGTTGTTGCAATACAAAAATATACTCGATAAGGTGAACTTTATTTTGACATTTATAAAAAATGTAGGTATTATCAATTACTTGATTTTTAACTAAACTATTTAAAAAAAACTTTGGTCAATACAGTAAAAACCCTGGTTAACCGAACTAAAGGGAGAGGGGGAACCATTTCAGATTATAACGATTTTTTCGGTTAAAGCCATGACATTTAATACTACACTTTTGAAAGGTTTTGAACGTCAAACGAATTCAATAAATCTCTTTGTAGGCTACACTTATATTCTTTATTTAAGTTAAAATTGTATTTTTAGGATTACGGTGCATCACAATATACTCATTAAATTACCGCAACAGTTTTCAATAAACTTCCATTTTCGACTTCATTGATAGCAGCTAATTTATCAGCAAAAGTAATCACAACACGCTTTCCGCTTATTGTTAGTCGCCACAGCACAAGAATACACTCGCAAAGGAAATAAAAAAACCATTTGTGTCACGATATTAGGAGGTGTGGTAGAGTTAGCAGTGTCGTTATAGTGGAACCCTCCTCTACCGACTTTGACTGGAAAAATAAAGTCAAAGTTACTCTGTGCGCATAAATAAACGTGGGAAAAGAGATACAGTAAAGTAATTTGTTTATTTCGCGGTTTGATTGTGAGGAGGGAGAAAATAGGCGGCCGGACATCAAAGGAAAGGGGGACTTCTAACATTTGTCTTGTTCTTAGAAAACTGATTCAAAGTTTGCATTGACACATTTTTTTTGTAAAGCCGCTAATTAACCTCTAATAGATGTTTAAGTTGTAGAAAAAGGTTTTAATATTGATAAAAAAGTATTGTACATACAATAGGGCTATTATTTTTTTATTTCCGATTTTTTGAGGCGCTTTGGATAACCCCCGAGTTTGGTTAACCAGGGTTTTACTGTACAACTAAAAAGTGAAGTATCACTTGGCCTATATTTAATTTATTTACAAGTACAATAAATTAATACAGAATTCAATAGATTGCCTGTGTCTATTTTAAAATGTTGTCATTAATACGATTTAAAATAACTTAAAAAAGAGAGAAAGAAACTGGAGATAGGCCTACATGAATTAACTAAAAACAATGATATTTTATAAAGTTATTTAAGATTTTGAAAATAATTAAATATTAAAAACTAACTACTATGTATGTAGATATACCAGCTTTCGAAAATATAACACAAGTTATGTTGTAAGGGATTTCTAAAACTTAAAACTGCAGGCCTATACTATGTATTGCTTACAAACTTTATTATAATTAATTATGTGTTGATTTTTTAGGTTAGATCATATAAAAATGCACGAGAAACATAAAGGGCATGATGCGATGCACGCAGAGATGATACTCATATTGTTGGTCACATTAATTGTCGCTCAAGTAGCATTAGTAGAATGGAAAAAAAGACACCATAGATCATATCAGGTAAGTTAAGAAATCATTAAAAATGATTTAAATTGTAGGCCTACACTTTTAAAAATGTGCACTTTCTAAAATGTACACTTTCGTATTTTCCGGACTGATACTTTTTTGGGGTTTTGTCTGAAAAACTATATTTAATAGATTATTCTGTATATTGGCTTTTTACACGACCTTGTAGCCCGTTTGGTTCTCCCGAAATCGATCTAAATGTTAAAGTACTCAGTATGTATTACCTTTTGAAGCGAATTTGACCGCTGCGAGCAAATCGAAGCAGCCCATAATCCGAGGAAGCAAGGTCGAACAAACGAGCAAAACAAAGCAGCGCATGAATCTGGGCTGAAGGTTGAGGCATGTTGAAATAAATGTTATTATTATGTTTTGTACACGCAGGCAGCTATTTCAGAGCACTCGTGAGTAGACCTGTTTTCCAAATAGTTGGTTGAAACCCTAAAACATATAAACTCAATTTTGGAAATTCGCTCAACTCATGTCAGCGGTTCAGCTGCGTGGTTGAATTATTTATATTTTTATTTATTTAAAATTTGTGTAAAATTTTCTAATTTTATTTTCAACAATAATTGTGGTATTATAGTGGTGTGTATAATTCCATTATAATTGTAAAAAATTGGAAATTTGTTTGGCATTGTTTAAAAATAGATGCCCACCTTCAACTACATAAATACCTTTTATTGCAGTTTTAAATTCAGTTGTAAGTTTTGTGTCTTTTACTCAAACTTATTATGGTTTTAAAAAGTTCATAAGCTTTTTATAAATTACTTTAAAAGAGACATTTTATTTTATTTCAGTTAGTAACATTGGCAGGAATGTGGATAATACCTCTAGGAATGTGCCTGAAGAATCAGTGGTGGAGATTTATATTCCTTTGGCTCGTATTTTCCTGCGTTACAGGATTCATTGTTAGAAAAGCTGTAGAAAAACCCATCCAGGGAACGACGCCTAGGTAAGCATTAATTTGTTTTAATAAAAGAAAACAATAGGCTTTATCAAACAAAATGGTGTACAAAAAAAATATAATAATTTTTGTAATTTATATTTAAGACTTTAACTAAAATGGCCCACCTGTACAGGGTGAAAGCTAATTAAGAGGTTAGATAGATTTACAGTTGTTTAAAGTAAACTGACAGTTAAAATTGTAAATTATTTTATTTTGTATTTTATTTTTGCTGTATTACATAATTACACTCTGATGTCACTTAATTCTTATTTATTTTAATTTTATTATTTATGATAAGGATAGTCCTCGAATCCCTTGCATCTTATGAGATATTCAGAATCAAAAAATATTTCCTTTAATGATTCAATTCAAAGGTGGTTGTCTGAATGGTTGTATGGGTTTCCGCAGTTATTTTTACAGCCATCTTCGGTTAGTTTACCCTCTGAGTCAAACCTAAACGAGACGGCAATGATAACATAGGAGAAATATCGCCCAACAAATGTATTTCTTTAAACTTTTTACACTGGCAAAATAACGTACTTATATTAATGAGACAAAATAAACCCACATGTGCATGAGGCCTGTGCGTGGGAGTGAATCTGATAAGATGAGTTTGAAATTATATTTTGAATCACCTGTGCTTGATCAAATTGGCACAAATTATATTCTTGCGTAGTTTTTTTTTGCAGAATTTTACAGTTGTTTCAAATTATGTTTTAACGCCTATATTTTGATCATATTGGCACAAACTGAATTCTTGCATAGTTACCTTTTGCGGAATTTTGCAGTTGTTTTAAATTACGTGTTAACCTACGTGTTCAAATTACGTGCTTGTATTCGATCAAATTGCACAAATCATATTCTTGGTTAGTTTTTTTTTTGCAGAATTTTGCAGTTGTTTCAAATGATGTTTTAAC
>JAGFPH010001574.1:230373-240587 GCA_018207615.1 Philaenus spumarius
TTAACTTATTTTACTCAATTTATTTATGTGTGAAATGTAAAGCACCTTTACTCTATATGTTCACATATTTCATTTAGGCCTACTGTATTGATTGTACAGAATTTAGTCAACAATTTAGTCATTTGATTTTGTTGAGTAGTCACTAAAATTAATTTGAAAAACAAAACCGTTTGTTTTAATTACTAAAATCCATTTTAATATAAGCCTACTTGATTAATATCAATACTAAACTGTATGACGTTCTATTTTTGGCTATCACGTAAGTCTATAAATAGTCCTCGTTATACGTGGTTTTGTTTTATACGGCATATTGCCGGTTTGCATCTACCGTGTATAACGTACTGTTCGTTGGTTTTATGACAGTGTTCTTCTGTGTTCGTTACAGTGTATTTGTTTTACATTGTGTGTACAGTTGTGTGTTTTTTTTAATCATGTCAGGAGTAAACCGTTGATTGTTGGAAAACCTGTCATGGCGTAGGTTTTCTTTAGCGGAAAATTTTCTGTATTTTCTGATAATCCGACCTTTTTTGCTTTCCGACCGTACTCTCAGTCCCAAAGATGACAGATTAGAGGGGTTCTACTGTAAATCTAAAACACGAACTTAAAGATTGAATGTCGCTGCTGATTGTAGTGAATGTTCGGCTAACTGGACTCAGGGAGTCTAAACACTAAAAAGTGAACATGTACAATAATTTGATCTAAAATTTATTTTCATATTACCGTCGGTAAAAACTCAAGATTATAAAAAAATTCACTTATACTAAAATATACTCTTGCTTTATTTGTCTTGCATGATCGGTGAGTTAATGAGAACAGCTGTAGAAGAGGAGGTGAAATGTATGCAATAGAATATATTTTGCTAAAATTTAAAGCAAATGTTGCAGTAAAATTTCAAAATAGCCATTAGTTATGAAAGTTGAGACAAAAATAAGAAATGCTAGGGAAAGGAACTACTAATAAAAGTTAGGCAACCTGTTTTAAAACAGAATAGATATTCTTGACCGTTTACATCAAATAACCTGCAATGTCAGCGTAGTATCATTTGGGACTTTCACATGTTCTTTTCGTCAAAGAAAGCTGTTCAGAAAATCCATCTAATTTTTGATCAACCTTATCTACAGTTACTTGCCAAAGAGGAATTTTGTTTTTACTTAAGCTAAGAAATATTTGTAGGCCTTGGATAGTTCTGTTTACAAACGCTATTATGATAACAGGGCGGTATTATTGGTCTCAGATTAGTGTACAAGTGGTTCTACTTTATCTACAAGCTGAGCTACGGACTCGGACTTGTTGGCTACGTTATCATGATGGCGACTTTCTTCGGTCTAAACATCATCTTCGATGCGAAACCCCAGTCGTGGATGGACGTAGCGCTTTTGTTCCTCTTCTACGGGCTGTACTACGGTGTCTTAGGCCAGGACGTTGCGGAAATATCGAGTGACAAAATGGCGTCACATATTGGGGTGAGTTTAATCTGAATTTTTGTGTTTTGGTTAATAAAATTGCTAGTGTTGAACAATTAATTTCTGATAAAAACGTAAGGTAATTTGACAATATGGTTAAAAAAACTAATGAAAACTAAGTGAAAAATTAATTTCAGTAACGTTTGATATTACTTTGTAGAGGTCTGTATGTAGTTCAACATCACTTATAAACACAAAACAAGTACCAAAATATTTTTGTTTTTTGTAAGCATTTGCAATGTTATGCGTTACAATGTGAAATAATTGTATATATATAAAATTGTAAATTTGAATTATTTCTATTTAATTCACATGGGTTCTTGAATGCTGCGAGAGTACTTACATGAGAATTCCTGGAGTCAAATAAGAAATCAGTTGGGCATTGCAGCTGATTATAACGTTTTAATCTAACATAATAAAATTTATTACAAAAAATCAAACAGAAATAAATTTTGAATATCAGAATACTAGACAAATTAACCCATTCACTTAAAGTTTTTTTTTTAAACCTTACCGGGCTAAAAAAAAACGATTTTTTCTTGGTGTTTTCACATGGTTTGCTATATTTTTATTTCTAAACAGAATTTTGTATAAAATGTTATTATTTTTCTAATCAGAATTGACTGTAGGTTTTTTTACATTTTTTTACTGGTTTTTTTTTTAGCAAATATATATATATATAACATAAATACCTTAGTAAAATTATGCAAAACAGCCCCAGCCGGAGACCAGATATCTAGTCATATCCCGTCAGCTTGGAAGCGAGCCAACCACCGTTTGCTTAACTTCCGCCCTCCTACCCTCAAACCACAGATATGATTATATATCTGGTCTCCCTAGCCTAGATTCGAACCCAGCATCTTCTGATAAGAAAGACGCAACGTTATCCACTAGGCTAAGGCTTGATTAAAGAAAACTGACAAATTAACAAAACTTCAGTTACTTTACTATCGGTATAAATATTACTTGTAAAGTAAATGTGAAGTAAAAGATAGTTTATCAGCACCATCTAGGAGTGGTTATAGGAAGTTTGCTTGGTTGCTCTTAAGTTTGAATCTGTATAAATTGTATTTGTGAGAGGTTTATAATAATAACTTAGATCAGTTCTTATTAAGTTAAGTAATTGATTTAAAAGAATATGCTACCCTTTTAATAAAAAATACTGACAAATGAATTTAAAAAATTGGGGAAATCACACCATATAAATTGCCAATTGGAATTTATACATCACGCACTAGCCAAGCAAGTAAAGAGTTTGCGTCGTCAGCTGGTACATTGAAATTTTCAACCAATCGTTTTTGCCGATTGGGCAGGCCATGGAAGATAAAAATATAACCAAAAGAAAGCCCGCAGCTTGCAGAACAAGATGCATATGCGATCTTTTGGATTTTTTAGGAACTAGGCTAAAACAGGATTTAATGATTGACGGCGATTCGATTTCAAAAACAAATAATATTGAAATAAAGAATGAATTTGAAGTAGTTCTAGTTAGTCTAGGATGACCAAACCATGAACTGGAAAAAACGGGACATGCCCAAGGGGGTCTGGGTGGGGATACCTTCCAGATAAAGCGGGTCCGGGCCTCCCCCGGAAACTATTCATGTACCTGAAGTTAGCTCCGCAATTTTTTGAAAA
This sequence comes from Philaenus spumarius, assembly GCA_018207615.1. Classification (NCBI taxonomy): domain Eukaryota; kingdom Metazoa; phylum Arthropoda; class Insecta; order Hemiptera; family Aphrophoridae; genus Philaenus; species Philaenus spumarius. Next base: position 233,472 of record JAGFPH010001574.1, read on the forward strand.
TCAAAAAATGAAAGATGTGCTGTGCTATCTTTATGCTGCTTGTGCCAAAATCTTGTTTTTAAAAATTTGCAAAAACGGCGGATTTATGAGCAAAAAACAAATTTTCCTAAAAAACCGTTAGCTACGCCATTTTTTGCGAATAAAAATTAAACACTTGTGCCGTATTGTACTCGGTTTGAATAGATTGCGCTATATAATTGTTTTTTTGCAAAAACTCTACAGTTCCACTCTTTGGAATACTCCTCCATAAACTTATATTGACGTTTGGGCATAATTAGTGTCAATATGAGACGATAATATAAAATTAAAGAATAAAGGTCAACACCCATCACTCTGACTGGCAGGGACACGTATCACTGACTGTCGTCTGTGCAGCTTGGGCAGAGTGGGGGATGGGGCCCACTTCACTATTGGCACTGCCTACACAACTAGGCCTACACTACAGAGAGTCTAGCCTAGTCGTAGCTACTTTTTTCGCACATGACATAGCATAATGACTTGTTCTATTATAACTTAGGAAGTTTCAGTGATTGGAAAATGTGTTTAGTTTTAATGTACAACGTAAATACGGGACATTTAGGCGTCCCGAGAGACTTTTTCAGGACACTGGGTACGATCGTGAAAAATTGGGACAATCCCGTTTTTACAGGACGTTTGGTCACCCCTAAGTTAGTTCACAAGAACAATTAATTGTATATAATTATTGCCCTTAAGAACACAAAGTCACTATCCGTACGCAAATGTCCTATTACGATACGACGCAACTGTTTAAATTTGATGAGAGGTTTAATATAAATTGTTCACCAACAATGTTTAAAGTTTAAAAATAAAGATTGTTAAAATCACATTTCATTTGTTTTATATGTTACTTATACTGTTTTAAATTTTTTTATGAAGTAATGTTTGGTGCTACGCAAACACATCAATCAACGGTGGAGTCTGAAGAAAGACTTTCATTTTCACCCAATTCTTTTATAATTCTAGAAATCTATTGATCATCACATTCCAAACTGGCTTGCCTTCTTACATGCAGCTGAATCCGTTCTTTGTTTGTCTCTGTCTATGTGCGTGACAACTGTGTATCACTTTGTACTGTAATACTGTTGCACCGTCTTTATTACCATAGCACCCAAATTGGAAAATATAGAATCGGGCAATTATTCTTCACGGCCGTCAGTTCTTTTAGATTAGGTAATAGCAAACGCAAACAGTTAAAAAGGCTTACTATATTATAATTCAAACACCTAGCACTATTAAAATTATGCCAACTTTATTCTTTACTAGGCCTTTTTGACTTGTATGAAATTGTGCTTCACCGTATCACATTTTTGTCATTTTAATTGCCTCTATTCTGTATAAAAAAATCTTTACCCTGATCAATTGTCATTCCTGTGAAAATGTCATAGTAAATGATAATGTGTTTGCATTTGCTTCACCCCTGGGATTGGTGAGCAAAACGAGCAGGGGGCAGAGCTCTCTATTAAATATATATAAGCAAAATAAAAAAATGTGTTTAAGTTTGTTATACTTTTTTTTTAAAAAGTGTTCACGATTACCAGTTAGTAAAAATACAATTTTACAGATAAATAAAAGAAAAGAAGTTGGTATGGCTATTTTTTAAAGCATGCTTCTCTGTTTTCAGTAAATAATAATTTAGATGGACTAATTACAAAATAAATCATGAAAATTAGTTAATAAAAGATATTGATTGTATTTGTGGTGTATTGCTTAAGGTACGTTTACACTGGTACACAAGTATGAGGAAAGGTATGTGATACAAGTTAAATGGACAAATCACGATACAACTTCACACCAAGGTTCAAATTTAAAAACATAATACTAATATATTTTCTCAGTTCATCCTAAAAGGGTTAATAATTTATGTTTATTTTCTTGTTTCAGTATTATACTTCTCAAGGAATGCCTACGAGACACTTAGAACCTGGTGTATGTGCAGTTTGTGGCAATAGGCTATTAGTAAAAGAAAACGAAGAAGGCGTTCTAGAAAATACTTATAAACTTAGTTGTGACCATGTGTATCCTTTCTTTACATTTTATAATTGAAGATGTCATTTGATAAAGGAGACGTTTTACAAACATACACATATTAAATCTATGTATAAATTAATTAACTTATATACATACAACACAGATCCTTTACAAGCATCTTGCAAAAGCAAATATTCTTTTATATATATATATATATATATATATAAACATTTCACATCTTATTTTCATTTTAGATATAAACAAAAAAAAGCATACACAAAAAAAGCATACATAAAGCCGACGTGTGTTAATTTTGATGATAAACGAGCTTGCTAAAGTAAAAACTTAAAAATTAAAATATTGCATTAAAATAATAATATACATCTTCTGGTTTGAATAAAATATTACATATCAAATTTGAGAATTTATGTATACAGTAAAACCTTTTATATCCGGATCAATGTGGTGCAGCCAATCTGGATAACAAAAAAAAACGGATTTTAGAGAAGCTATTTTAACCCTCCGTCGGTCGCAGTTAAAATACCAAAAATGGTGTCATTTTCTTCTACACTGGCGGGGAACTCTTCTCTCCACAGCCGCCCTTCCCCTTTCCCCTTCATAACTACACAGACATATATAAAAATATTTCTAAAAATAGACAAAGTTATGACGTTACAACGAACTTGGAGAATTCTTCGCTGGAGAATAAGTTATTTCCACCTACTGGAAGTCTTATAGGCAATCTCGCTTTGTTGGGCCTAGGTGAAATAACTATGTGTCGAATATTCAGTTTTCTGAATATCCCGACTAAATAAAAAAAAACTTCTACGTTATACTTCCAGTACTTTATTTTTGAATCTAGCTCAGTTAGGACACAAGTTAATGATTTTACTTTTTGTAAACCTCTGAGTAGTGAGTACACTGAAACTAACCTTGTAAATTGCTTATTTGTGCTTGCAAATATTTTATGAAATTTCACTGTATCAATTCTTAATCTATAACTCATAAACTATTGGGATATTTGAATACTAGGTGTTTTTTGTAAATAATAACTTTTTTATAAAGCAAATAAAATTTTAATAATTCCTTTTTTTAAATTTCAACATAAAATAAACTTTTTGGATTTTCTTTTTCCAACAAATACAAAATAATAACTTTCCTTTCAATTTTAAAATTAATTTCTTAAACTACAAGGCAGAACTAATTATTTACCTAACTATATTTTATTTTAATATTTTATACTCAACTTGATTTAATTTATATTTTAATGAAAGATTTAATTTGAATTTACAATTTAATGAATTTAATTTTTTAATTAATAATACAAATATTTTATCTAATCTAACATCCTAAGTAAACCAGTATTTAAAATAAATTTATTTGAATTTACTTCAGGCAAATTTTAACAGGGACTAACGTATTTACGTTTCTACCGACCTTTTCACAACTGTCCAGGCGTCGCGACGTTTGATGTGAAGTCCGCGAGCGTTGTTCAGCGATGGCCGGCTACGGATGCTCTGCGTGCTGGTTGAGTTGTCTCGTTGATGACGATAGATTCCTGTAGGGTTGTCTGGAAGAATGCTGGATGAATTCTTAAAGATGGTTGTGGTGATGTCGTGTCTGAAGTCCTGGTTCGGCTATTCCTTCGACGTTACAGTTGCATGTCCTAGTGGTCGCCTGGTGATGTCCTGGAGTCCTGTCTGGAAGTTATACCAATCACTCCATGTATCAGCTGTCTTGCAGGCTATGTTCCTCCTCCAGAATTATCCAAGTTAGGCCAACTTTGTATTGACTAAGTTGCCACAGACGTTCTTGTAGATTAAAGCTGTGTCTATTGCTGCATTCCAAGTTAAAACCGCAATGACCTATCTTCACACTTGTTATACAAATTATAAGGTTAACGAAGAAAATACTTAGCTTCTTGCATGCTATAGTATTTTATAAAAAACAAGTAACAGCTCCTGATGCGTCCGCAGAAATAATAAGGCTCGATGTGTCCACTTACATCGTAAAAGTAATAAGGCTCTCGAGTTTCCCCGAGTAATCGTTTATATAGACTTTTTCGGCACTACTTCCATGCCAAGCTTTCTATCACTGTATTATTATAAGTCTTAAAAGTCGTTTTTTCACCAATTTTAAACTCCTAGTCTATGTTATTTTTTATCCTGAATTCTATACTGATTTTTCCTTTATTTTTAGACTTGATTTAGTCATTGTTTTACGTAATTTTCCTTTTGTTTTTTGAGTACGCCCACTTTCGTATGTTGGTATATCTGCTCCCCCTCCAGTCGACTCGTCTCCAGCCAGCCCTCTCCGCTGTTCCGTTACCTTATCTCGCTCCACGCAGTTTTAGCTATGGAAAATCCTTTTCTTCTGTAACTCCTCCAGGGTTTTCCCGATTTTCTTGAGGGTGACATTTTTGGATTCAGCTCGTTGTCTTCTTTACACACAAACTCGAGTGACGTTCGTACGATTCTTGGTTCGCGTACACGACCCGCACGCGTTTTCCCGCGGCGATTTTTCCCGGAAAAGTCTTTGTTTTTTGTTTTTTCCGGTTTTTTTTTTTCACTCCTTTATGTCCATATGGTTTTTGTTAACTAGCCGGATTTTCACTTTTTTTCTGCTTCTGGTTGTCTTACTGTGGGATTAGGGAGTTAAACGATTTTCTACAAACTTGGGTTTTACCTTACTCCCGAAACATATTTTAAATACTGGATTATATTTACATAACTACGTTATCAACCTACTATTTACCATTTTGGGTCAATAAAAATTATAGTTTAACTTTTTATTTTGCTGTAAAGGTGCAAATTCTATCACCTTTTTCCTTTCATAAAATTTCAAGTTTTTCTTTTTTATTATAAATTATGTTTATCATTACTAAAACTTGTTTTGGTTAGAATTTAAAAAACTTTCTTTTTTTACCTACTTTTTTATCATTTGAACTTAGTGGATTAACATTAACTTTTTTATTTAACAAAATTTCGCTAAAACTTATTTCACCTTTATTTTAGGCCTTCTTATGAAAAGCCTAAAAACCTTTTCTTTTTCAATTTAGAGGAATTTTGAATTTCTCCCCATACTTTAATAGCTTGTATCTTACGTAACGTGATTTTATATTATCTAATCTTGCAGTAAATACACCCGCGGTTAGCGTAATGCATTTCCTGAAGATATTTGTTTTTTATTCCTGGATTTTGGCTTCCCGACAGAATCTTTAAGTATTTTTTACAAGTTCTTATTCCTTTTCGAACAGGCAGGGTCCAAGAGTTTAACTTAGCCAGATAACGACCCTCCCGCGTCAACATGATTCTCGTGACCTACATTCGGCGTTAGCCCGCGGCAAGTCCAGATTATTCAAATTTATAAAATTAATTATAAATTCAAAATCCAGGACCTACAACGGGTTTTGTCCGTTGTAACGTATAAATAAGGCTGTTTATTGGTTGGAAAACTGACCAATTGCAAGGGTCTACAAAATGCTTCATAACTTCCCACCTATTTGTGCGATTTTTGATTGGATGGAAGTTTTAGGTAGGGGAAATTGTCATGAATCCAACGATATATAGGTTTAACTAAGAAAACCTACTGGGCGGGCGTAGGGAGGGACGTAGAAACTCGAATTTCTGCATCATTTTGGCGTGATTCATTCGCCTGACATTGGCTTTTAGAAAACTCAGAACTAAAACGATGATTACATATGTAAATATACTTTTTAGAAAAAACTTGTAAATACAAAAATTAAAGTTTAAATCATTTCCTTTCCAACGGTTTTTGTCTTTTTGAGATTGGATTTTTTTAGTGGGTGAAATATTCAATACAAGTTGAGTTGTCACAGAATTCACTATGCAGTGAGCTGAGTATTTGCCCTGAATATTTTTTTCCGTTCGTATTACGTAAAATATGGTTTAGTATAAAATGGTTTATTATAAAGTAGATATGTCAGAGTACAATCATAATGAGCATACAATTTTAAAACAACATCTAAAGGATATAAAAAAAGTTTTAAAATGAATGTATCAATTTGATATACTGCGACCGATCACGTAAGTTTTTAGGTGCGACCGAAGGGTTAATATGGGTAAAGTGGTGGAAAAGAACAATAAATCGTACAGTATACCTTTTTATGGTTAACACGCTAAAAAAAGAGTATAAACAATTACTGTACTGAAGTAAAAAAACTACCGGACGTATACTAATTTATGTGCATTAAAGTTCAGAAAAACTTAGGCCTACTAGTATTTTTTTTTTTTTTTTTTTGGTTTTTAAAGGCGAAAAACCTAGGTGGTTATCATCGCCTGGCCTACTAGTATTAGTATTCAAGATAATACAATTACCGTAAATTAAAACCGGGCAAAGTAATAAAAAGTTTTGACTTAAATACAGTAAAAACTTACTTTGTACAAGTTTAATTTGGACTCACGTCATTTTTTTTGTACAAAACAATGTAATTGTGGCTTGCTTGGCTCGCTGAACCCGCTTCTTTGATGAAATATCTTTCCATCTGCTAAAAGCAAGAGATCGGCAGCTGTAGTTTCTTTTTGTTGTTCTACGTAGTTCATCAGCTGTTCAAACGCCTGATGCTTCACAATGCATCATGATTTGTTTCAGCTCTTCATCTTCGACAGGTGCTGGCTCTGTGTTCACTAAGTCGATAATATCACTGTCAGTAAATTCATAAACTTCATCTTCATTCTTCCACTCATTTACTCCATTATTTATTTCGTCACAACTGAAAACTTTTCTGAGAAGTTAAACAATTTCTTCGTTTGTTTCATATATTTATTATTTTTTACTACGCCGAATATCGGAGGCTTTGGATATGAGAGGTCCGGATTAAAGAGGTCTTATTGTATTTGAAAATGTTTTAATACTTTCTGGCACACAATGCATAGAAAAAATGTAGGTGCTAGATATATGTAAAATTTGGTTTAATCACAAAAACTTTTGACCTATTCAATTAATTACACAACATAGACAGAAAAGTAAACTGTAGTAAAAAGTTTGGACTGTGAGGCTGAGGCAGAAGCACTAGATATTTTTGAAATTAAATAAATAGCCTTTGTGGTTTCCTACTTTTTGGTCTAAGTACTGTTTTGTACTTTTTTGCAAGTGTTTATCAGTACT